>PITA01009441.1:0-77672 GCA_004023965.1 Spilogale gracilis
CCCCCCCCTACCCTCATGAAGTGGATGAACTGATAGCATGGATGCCAAAGTCACTTAGGATAATAAACTTAAGTTACCGAGGAAGGAAAAATTGGCCTCATAAAACACTAGTTCATGATAACACTGATAATGAAGAGACAGAAGACACAGATTTTAAGTGAAGAAAAGCAGCAGGAAGATGGTGTGTAAAAAACATAACATTGTAACAGGAAGCAAGGATTCAGGTAATTTAGTTCCTTCTTCTGCTGAGAAAAAGGAAGTGGGAGAAAATGAGCCCTTCACAAAAACGATGAGTGAGGGACATCTTGTCTTGAGGGAAGATCCTGCTTTGTTCTAAGAGGGAGAAGAGATGAAGATTGATAATAAGGAGAATACTGCCTACAATTCTTTGGGGAAACATCTTTTGGGGGTGCTGAATGAAGTTATAGATAACCTTGAGAATGAGGGTAGGATTTAGAAAATGCAGAGCTACTAGAGATTTGGGGGAGAAAGGAGACTTGGGGAAAAAGGAGTGATGCAACAAAGTTTGTGTTTTAGGGAGATATATTTAATAGCGATGAGCAGGCAGAACTGGAGAAGAAAGAGTCAAAGAGACCATTTAGGAAACTGCAGCAATCCAGAAGAGACACGATATCTAAGCCTGGATCAAAGATATCTTTGCATTAACCTCAGTTTCAGCTACAAGGAGATGTGAAGCTTGGAAGAAGAAATATTTGATGATGGAAAAATCCCAGGACCATTGTGCTATGAAGAGAGTACACCAGGTTCAATTCTCAGTTTTTCGGTTACATAGCTGTATGAGCTCATGTAAGGTATTTAATCTTTCAAGGCCCCAGTTTACAAAATAATAAAATTGAAACAGATTGACCTTAAAGATCATTCTTTTCAGTTCTAAATTCTCTCAGTCAAGGAATGAAACTTTACCTTTCATTTCCTTTAGCTCCTAAGTCTTGTTTATAAGCTATTAAAAGATTGGCAGAAGTAGTAATTCTGTCAATGCCAAACACTAAAAGGAAGATGATATTGACAAACGGGCAAGCAGTGTTTCTCAAAGTTTGCAGTGCATACAAGTCACTTAGGGATATTGTTAAAATGTAGATTCTGATTCAGTTGGTCTGGGATGGGGCCTGACATTTTTTACTTCTCACAAGCTTCCAAGGGATGCTGATATTACTGCTCCATGGACTAATACTCTGAGAAGCAAAGTCCTAGAAAGTATAGCTCAGTAGTTTGAGTCAACTGAGGCTGCCTTCTTCCAGGCTTCTTGCACGTTATGCAACATGCCTTGGTGACTGACTCAGATGTCATCTGTGAGATTTAGTCTGTCCTTTTTATTTAATGGTAGGGATTTTCCCCTATTATCTATGTTTTTATATGATAATAAAAATGAACCAGGGGACTTCCACTTCTGTGAGATGGAGTAGATGTACTTATCCCTAATTCCTTCTACTAATTACAATGAAAATCCTAGACATTATTCATAAAGTAACTATAAGAAGACTCCAAAAGGACATTTCATAAAATGAACATAAGAAGATTCTGAAAGGTAGAGAGAAGAAGAAAGACTGGCTAGGAACCTTGGGGCCAAGGAATGATACACTGGTTGAGTTCCCTAGGTTTTCAACTGCTTCATGTATCTGAGAGTTGGTGCAAGAGATGCCAATAGGCATAGACAAACAAAAGCCTCAAGAAAAGTCTTCTCCCTAGACAAAATACCAGGAAAAGGGCAGGAATGCAAGACAGAAAACCTTTAGACATTAACTTTTGCATTAGAGCTGAACATCACAGAAAAAACTGTGGTCTTAGCCCTACCCACCCCAGCGAAAGCTGAATGGGGAGCCTAAATTTCTATCCTTATGAGGTTGTAATGAGGCCTCAGCCACTGCCTGCATGGTGTCAGAGAATGACAGGGAGACAAGACTTTAATACCCAATGGCTGGTAATGAGGCATTTTCCTACCCCCTGAAGTATCAGTGGAACCTAGATTTCCACCCCCAGAAGGTGGAACAAAGTCTGCAAATACCTATGAAGAGGCAGGACTTTAACCATCACACAGCAGATAAGGAGGCCACCCCCACCATGGTGTTAGTGGAGACCATGTGGGCACCATCTCCACCCAGTGGTAACAAGGAATCCTCCCCCTTGAGTATCAGTGGAGGCCAAGTGGGGAACCTGAGCATCTACTTCCACCTGGAAATCCTAAGACCAAGCTCTTTTCCCCAGCATAGCAGTGTCAGGGAAATCCAGCTAAAAGAGAAGGTTCAAATGAGATCCAGAGTCTCATAAACATAATATGAAAATGTCCAGGTTTCAGTAAGAAATTACTCATCATCAAAAAAAAAAAAAGAAAAAAATTACTCATCATATCAAGAACTAGGAAGAACACAGACCGAATGAAAAAAGACAGTCAACTGATGTCAACACCAAGATGACAGAAATGTCACAACAGCTGACAAAGATTTTAAAGTAACCATCATAGCACAGTGAAGGAAACAATCAACAAAATTAAAAGGTTAGCTATGGAATGGGAAAAGATATTCGCATATGACATATCCATAAATCCAACAACCAAAGCACAAATAACCCAATTAAAAAATGAGAAGACAGGAGGACACATTTTTCCAAAGACATAGATGGCCAACAGACACAAGAAAAGATGTTCAACGTTCGGCATCAGGGAAATACAAAGCAAAGCTACAATGAGATACCACCTCACACCGATCAGAATGGCTAAAATCAACAACACAAGAAACAATAGGTGTTCGTGAGGATGTGGAGAAAAGGAACCTTTGTGCAGTGTTGGTGGGAATGCAAACTGGTGCAGCCACTGTGGAAAACAGTATGGAGGTTCCTCAAAAAGTTAAAACTACCCTATGACCCAACAACTGCACTACTAAGTATTTACCCAAAGAATACAAAATACTAATTTGAAGGGATATATGTACACCGATGTCTCTTGCTACATTATCTACAACAGCTAAATTATGGGAAAAGCCCAAATGCTGACTGATAAGTGGATAAAGAAGAGGTGGTATGTATGTATGTGTATACATATACATGCATATAGATACATATATATGTAGCTACATATATATGGGCATATATATAGGCATATAAACCTAGATATACACTATACACACACAAATATTACTCAGCCATCAAAAAGAATGAAATCTTGCCATTTGCGGGCACCTGGTTGGCTCCCTTTGTGCCTCCCTTTGGCTCCCTTTGGCTCAGGTCATGATCCTGGAATCCCAGGATCAAGCCCTGCATCGGGGTCCCTATTCTGCAGGCAGTCTGCTTCTCCCTCTGACCTCCCCTCTCACGCTGTCTCTCATTCTCTCTCTCAAATAAATAAATACATAAAAAGAAACCTTGCCATTTGCAATGACGTGCATGGAACTAGAGAGTATTATGCTAACTGAAATAAGTCAGTCAGAGAAAGACAAACATCAAATGATTTCATTCATATGTGGAATTTAAGAAACAAAACAGATGATCACTGAGGGAAAAAAGAGAGAGGCAAACCAGGAAAGAGTCTCTTAACGACACAGAACAAACTGATGGTTACCAGAGGGGAGGTGGGTCAGGGGTTGGGTTACACAGGTGATGGTGATTAAGGAATGTACTTGTTGTGATGAGCACCAGGTGCTCTACTGCAGTGTTGAATCACTAAAATGCACACCTGAAGCTAATATTACACTGTATATTAACTAACGGGAATTTAGATAAAAACTTAAAAAAATAACCATCATAAAATTGCTTCCATAATATACCTACTTCATAGAAAAAAAAAGTCTCAGCAAAAAAAACCAGAAGATATAAAGAAGAACATATGGAAATTTTATAACTGACAAATATAATATCTGAAATAAAAACCTCCATGAGTATCAGGGAAGACACTGGGTTTGAGGTTGGTGTTGAGGAGAGTTAACTACCATGACTTACAGTGTTTTGATGAAACCTCAGATGTGAGACCTTCTGGCCAAGCTTCTGTGGTTTCATATTGTCTCACAGCTTTCTGTAACTTTGCTGCAGCGGAACCAAGAAAGAAGGCATATGTCGATTTCTACAGAAACTGTGATTCCATGAGAGATTTTGAGGAGATGAGGACGGGTGGTATCTTTCAGAGTACAAAGTGGTTTTGGAACGTAAAGAATTCCTTTGGGTTGAGTTCCATTGAAGTTTGTCACTGACCTGTGTTCCTGAACTATAAAACATGAATATTGGGTTATGGAATAGTTTCTCTTAATAAACAACAAATTTAAAAAAAAAGGAAAAAAAACCTTCCATGAGTAGATTCAACAGCAGAATGGAGGCAGAGGAAAGATCAGTGAACTTAAAGAAAAACAGAAATTATTCAATCTGAACAACAGAGGGAAAAAGACAAAAATAAGAGAATAAAGCCACCAGGAACTCATGGGACAATGACATAGGTAAACTTCCTGTCATCTGAGTCCTGGAAAGAGAGGACAAAGAGGGTGGGGCTGAAAAAATACTCGAAGAAATTATGTGTGAAAACTTACCAAATTTGGCAAAAGACATAAAGCTACAGATTTACAAAGCTGAGTGAATCCCAAACTAACTCAAAAAATCCACCCAAGAGACATCATAGTCCAACTTCTAAAACTAAAGACAAAAACAAATATTGAAGGCAGCCAAAGAAAAACAACACTTACAGGGAGAAAACAAGTTAAACATTAGCAGATTTATCACCAGAAGCCCTGGAGGCCAGAGAGGTGACACAATATTTTTGAAATACTGAAAGAAAAGGATCATCAACCTGGAATCCTATAACCGATAAAAACATCTTTTGGGAATGACAGAGAGATAGAGACATTATCAGATAAAGAGAAACTATGAGAATTTATCATCAACAGATCTCTAAAAAAATGGCTAAAGGCAGGGCACCTGGCTGGCTCAGTCAGTAGAGCACGTGACTGTCAATCTCAGGGTCATGAGTTCAAGCCCCATGTTGGGTATGGAGCCTACTTAAAAGAATGGCTAAAGGAAGCCATTCATTTCCACAGAGAAAAGAAATGATAAGAATGGAATCTTGCAACATCAAAAAGGACAAAAGGCATTTTTATGTAGGTAAATACAATAAGCTTTCCTTCTCCTTTTTAGTTTTCTAAATTACAGTTGAAGGTCAAAGTAAAAATTATAACGCTGATGTGATTCTAAATGTATATACAGGAAAATATATGGAATTATAAGTGGGGGAGGATAAAGAGGGGAAAGTTTCTATTTATTTAAAGATTTTATTTATTCACTTGAGAGAGAGAGTATGTGAGAGAGAGATCACATACATGAGCAGAGGGGAGGGGCAGAAGGAGAGGGAGAAGTAGACTCACCACTGAGGAGGAAGCCTGACACAGGGCTGGATTCCAGGACCCTGAGATCATGACCTAAGCTGAAGGCAGACACTTAACCAACAGAGCCACCCAGGTGCCCCAAGAGGTAAGGATTCTATACTTCATTTGAACTAGTAACACGATGACAGCAGTAGACAGTAATAAGTTTTACACACACACACACACACACACACACACACACACACACCTGTACTATCTGAAGCAACCAATTAATAAAAAAGCTATACAAAGAAATAAAGTTAATAACACTACAGATGAAACAAAATGGAATTCTAAAAAATGTTCAAGTAATTCATAGGAAGGCAGGAAAGGGAAAAAAGAAATGAAAAAAGGGCAAAACAAAACAAAACCATAAAAATGCAGTGGCAGAGTTACTCTCTAATGGACTGTGATCTAAATACTCTGATTAAAAGACACATTAGCAAAGTGGACTAAAAATGTGCTGCCTATATGCTGCCTACAAGAAATTCACTTCAAATATACAATTATACGCAGGATGAAAGTAAAAAGATGCAAACAGGTGTATCATGTAAACATTAATCAAAAGATAGCAGGAGTGGCAAATATTAGTGACTGTAGACTTGAGAGCAAAGGAAATCACTAGATAAACAGAAAGACAATATATATTGATAAAAAGGTCACTCTATAAAAAAGACAGCAATCATAAATGTGTATACATCCAACAACATGTCACAAAATACATGAAGGAAAAACCAGTAGGAATGAAAGGACAGCCAAATAATTCCAGTTACACTTGGAGACTTCAACATGCCTGCTCAAATACTAACAGAACAATTAGTCTGAAAATCAGCAAAGATACATAAGAACTTGGCAACACCATCACCCAGTGGAATCTAATCAACATTTATGGAACAATCCTCCTAACAAGAACAGGATACACTTTTCAAAGTGCTTGTGGAATAGATACTAAGACAGATCATACCCTAGTCCACAAAATAAATCTCGAAAAATTCAAATAAGTGAAATCATACAAGCCGCGTTCTCTGACCACCAATGGGATAATACTTGAATTCAATAACAGAAAGATAATAGGAAACAGAAAGAAATCTGTAAGCACTTAGAAACTAAACAACATACTTCTAAGTAATTCATGAGTTGAAGAGGAAGTCTTGAGAGAAATAAAGTAATACAATGAAATAACTGAAAGTGAAAATACAACATAGCAAAATTTGTAGGCAAGTGTAAAGCAGCACTGACAGGGAAATTTACAGCCCTAAAATGCATACATTAGAACGAGAGAAAAAAATCTCAAATTAATCATCTAGGTTCCCATCTCAGGAGCCTAGAAAAAGAGCAAACTAAATGCGAAGTAAGCAGAACAAAGTAAATAAAGATTAGAGCAGAAATCAAAAAGACTGAAAACACAACTTACTTGCGGTGCATAAGGGGTAATATAGAGGACAGTAGGAGAAGGAAAGCAAATGGGAAGTAGGGTAATTCAAGGAGAGAAATGAAACAAGAGAGACTTTGGACACAGAGACAAACTGAGGGACTTGGAGGGAGGGGGCGGGGGGATGGGAGAGCCTGGTGGTGGGTACTGAGGGCACCTATTGCATGGAACACTGGGTGTGGGGAATGGGGAATGAATCTTGAAACACTGGAAAAAAATTTTAAGTAAAAATAAAAAAAGACTGAAAACACAAAGACAGTAGAGAAAATAATGGCTTAAAAGAATGGCTAAAGGAAGTGGAAGAGCTGGTTCTTTGAGAAGATGGATAAAATTTACTAACTTCTAGCAAGAACGACAGAAAAAAAAAAGGAAGACAAATTATCGATATTAGTGAATGAAGTAAGTGGATAGCACTATAGACCCTGCACACATCAAAAGAATAATACAAAGAACTCTATACACAAAAATTTGACAACTTAGGGGTGCCTGGGTGGCTCAGTTGTTGGGCATCTGCTTTCGGCCTGGGTCATGATCCCAGGGTCTTGGGATGGAGCCTGCATCAGGGCTGCCTATTCCATGGGAAGCCTGTTTCTCCCTCTCCCACTCCTGCTGCTTGTGTTTCCTCTCTTGCTGTCTCTCTCTCTATCAAATGAATAAATAAAATCTTTAAAATTTTTTTGACAACTTAGATGAAATGGGTCACTTCATCGAAAAACACAACTGACCACAGCTCACCCAATAGAAAACAGATAATTAGAACAGCTCTGCAACTTCTAAGGAAAGTGAATTTGTAATTTAACAACACTTGAAAAAAAATATCTAGGCCCTGATAGTTTCACTCAAGAATTCTACCATTCTGAAAAGTATTAACATAAAATAAAATAAAATTATATAAAATCTATATAATCTTTTCCAAAAATACGCAAGAGAAGGGAACATATCCCAATTCATTTTATAAAGTTAATATTACCCCAATACCAAAAACAGACAAAGACCGTATACAAAAAAAAGGGCACCTGGGTGGCTCAGTTGTTAAGCGGCTGCCTTGGGCTCAGGTCATGATCCCAAGGCTCTGGGATCAAGCCCCGTGTCAGGCTCCCTGCTCCCTCTCTCACTGTGTTTCTCTCTGTCAAAAAATAAATAAAATCTTAAAAAAAGAAAAAGAAAAAGAAAAACTACGGGCCAATATATCTCATGAATATAGATGAAAAATCTTTAACAAAAACAATAGCAAATAGAATTAATCAATAATAATACACCATGACCATGTGTGGTTTATTCCAAGGATACAAGGTTGGTTCAACATTTAAAACTGGTCGATACAGGGGCACCTGGGTGGCTCAGTGGGTTAAAGCCTCTGCCTTCAGTTCAGGTCATGATCTCACAGTCCTGGGATCAAGCCCCAAGTCGGGCTCTCTGCTCAGTGGGGAGCCTGCTTCCCCTCCTCTCTCTGCCTGCCTTTCTGCCTACCTGTGATCTATCTCTCTGTCAAAAAAAATAAAAAAATCTTAAAAATTGGTCAATGTAATTCATTATATTATACAGAAGAAAAGTCATATGATTATACCAACTGATGCAGGAAAAGCACGTGACAAAATTCAACACTCATTCACGGCAGAATCAGGAAAAAAAATGGAGTTAGGGAGCTTCTTCAACTTGAAAAAGAGCTGCTACAAAACCTACAGCTAACATTATACTTAATGGAGAAAGACTGAATGAATGAATGCTTTCCCCCTGATAGTGAACAAGGCAAGAATACCCACTCTCACCACTCTTAACATAGTGCTGAAAGTTCTAGTCAGTACAATAAGGCAAGAAAAGGAAAGAGAAGGCATATATAGTAGAAAAGAAGAAATAAAACTGTCCCTCTTTGAAAAGGGAGATTAAGGGTAGATTTATCTTGATGAGCACGGAGTAACACATGAGTTAAAAAATTGCATTGTCTACCTGAAACAAGTATAACACTGTATATTAATTATACTTCAATACAAAAGGAAGAGAAAGACCCTAAAAAAATCAAACAACAAATCAACAACAAAAAACTTGTCCCTATCTGCAGATGACATGATTGTTTACATAGAAAATCCTAAGGAATCTTTCCTCCCCAAATTCCAGAAATGAATACGTTCAGCAAGGTTGTAGGATTCAAGACAAACACATAAAAATCTACTGTATTTCTTTATACAGTTGACCCTGGAACAACATGGGTTTGAACTGTGCAGGTACACTTTACACAGATTTTTTTCGACACATTCAGTACGTACTATACATGCATTTTCAAATCTTCCTTATCGTTTTCTTGTGACCTTTTTTGTTTCTCTAGCTCCCCTTATTGTATGAATACAGTATACAATATGTATAACATACAAAACGTGTTAACTATGTTATTGGTAAGTCTTCCCATCAATAGTATGCTATTAATAGTTAAGTTTTTGAGCAAACATCACACCTAGATTTTTGTGTGATGGTTGGTACCCCTAACTTCCATGTTGTTCAAGAGTCGACTATATTAGAAATTTATACATGGACATCATTAAAGTCACCCCTCCAAAAAACCCCCAGAAATACTTAGGTATAAATCTAACAAAATATGTATAGGACTTGTATGTTGAAAAGTACATATTGCTAATGAAAGAGATTAAAAAAATCTAAATAAAAAGACATACTCTGTTCATGGATTAGAAGATCCAATATAATAAATATGTCAATTCTTTTTCATTTGAGATATAACTAAAGATGTCAATTCTTGATATATACTACCCTGGGTTGGATACTGTCCTTCAAAATTCATGTTCTTTCTGGAGAATGTGACCATATTTGGAAACAGGGTCACTGTAGGTGTAATTAAGTTAAGATGAGGTCATACTGGAGTAGGATGGACTCTTAACCCAATATATGACTGGTGTCCTGATAACAAGAGAGAAGAAAAACAAGAGACATGTAAGAATTCCATGTGATGGGGGTGCCCGGGTGGCTCAGTCGTTAGAGTCTGCCTTCAGCTCAGGTCATGATCCCGGAGTTCTGGGATCAAGCTCCGCATCAGGCTCCCTGCTCGGCAGGAAGCCTGCTTCTCCCTCTCTCACTCCCCCTGCTTGTGTTCCCTCTCTCCCTGTGTTTCTCTCTGTCAAATAAATAAATAAAATCTTCTTTAAAAAGATCTTCTTTAAAAAGATTTTACTTATTTATTTGACAGAGAGAGAGAGATTACAAATAGGCTGAGAGGCAGGCAGAGAGAAAGGAGGAAGCAGGCTCCCCGCTGAGCAGAGAGTCCGATGTGGGACTCGATTCCAGGACCCTGAGATCATGACCTGAGCCGAAGGCAGAGGCTTAACCCTCTGAGCCACCCAGGTGCCCCAAATAAATAAAATCTTAAAAAAATAAAAGAATTACATGTGATGGCAGAAACAGAGACAGAGCAATGAATCTATAAGCCAAGGAATGCTAAATGTTGCCAGCAACCGCTGGAAGCCAGGAAGAGACAAGGAAGGATACCCCCCCTAGAGACTTCAAGGACAGCCTTGCTGACACCTATTTTTCAGACTTCTAGCTTCCAGAACTGTGAGAGAATAAGTTTCTGTTATAAGCAGTTTGTGGTCATTTGTTTTGGCAGTCCTGGGAAACGAATACTGTTCAACAAAATTGCTATCAAAATCCCAGAAAAAATATCTGTAGACATAGATAAGATTATTCTAAAATAAATATGTAAAGGCAAAGGAACTAGAACATCTAAAACAACTTTGCAGAAGAATGAAGTGGGTAGAATCACCCTACCTGGTTTTCACACTTATTGTATGGCTACAGTAATCAGGACTGTGTGATATTGGCAGAGGGACACATAGAGAACAGAACAGAGAACCCAGCAACAGACTCACACCAATATGCCCAACTGATTTCTGTCAAAAGTACAAAAGCAATTGAACGAAGGAAAGACAGCCTTCTCAAGAAAATGGTGCTAGAACAATTGACATGCATAAGCAAAATGAACTGTAACCTAAATCTCATATCTCATACAAAAGTTAACTTAAAATGTATCATAAACTTAAATGTAAAACAGAAAACTATAAAAACTTAAAAAAAGAAAGGAACAGGGAAAAATCTTTGGGATGCGGTGAGGTAAGGAGTTCTACAATGGACTTGACACCAAAAGTAGGATCAGTAAGACAAAGTTCATGAAATGGACAAATTAAAAACTCATTCTGTGAAAGAGCTTGTAAGCTGATGAGTAAGACAAGCTGCAACTGGGAGAAAATATTTTCCAACCACGCATCTGATTAGTATCTGCGCTATAAAGAACTTTCAAAACTGAACAATAAACAAGCAAAACAATCCAATTACAAAACGGACAAAAGACACGAACAGACATTTCACCATAGAGGATATACAGACGGCAAATAACACATGAAATGATGGTCAGCATCAATAGCTGTTAGGGAAATGCAAGTTAAAACCACGATAAGATATTAAGACACACCTATCAGAATGGCTAAAAATAAAACAATAGCCACAACACCAAATACTGACAAGGATGTGGAGATTCTGGATTATTCACACACTTCTGGCAAGAACATAAAATGTTACGGATGCTCTGGAACACAGTTTGGCAGTTTCATTAAAATCTAAACGTGCAGGGGCGCCTGGGTGGCTCAGCTGGTTGGGCGACTGCCTTCGGCTCCGGTCATGATCCCGGAGACCCAGGATTGAGTCCCATATCGGCCTCCCTGCTCGGCGGGAAGCCTGCTTCTCCCTCTCTCACTCCCCCTGCTTGTGTTCCCTCTCTGGCTGTGTTTCTCTCTGTCAAATAAATAAAAAAAATCTTAAAAAAAAAATCTAAACGTGCAATTACCGTATGAGCCAGCAACTGCTTTCTTAGGTACTACCCCAGAGAAATGAAGACTCCTGTTCACAAAAAACCTGTACACAAATGTTTACAAGAGCTTTGTCATAGCCCCAAACTAGAAACAACCCATATGTCCTTCAACAGGTGAGTGGTTAGGTGAACTGTGATACCAGTTCATCCATACCATGGAACACTACTGAGCAATAAAAAACAATGACATACAGATACATGCAACAACTTGCAATTTGATGAATCTCCAGAGAATTCTGGGGACTGAAAAAAAAGCCAGTCTCAAAAGGTTATATACTCTGTGATTCCAAATCTCAAAAATTAGGTACTGTCTGATTCAATTTATAGATTATGGAAATGACAAAATTATAGAAATTGATGATAGGTTAGTGGTTGCCAGGGATTAAGGAGAGGCTGCGGTGGGAAACAAGTGGGTGGGAACTATAGAAGGGCAGCATGAGGTATCCTTATGATAGAAAAGTTCTGTGCCTTGACTGTAATAATGTCAACATCCTGGTTGTGATATTGTTTTATATCAGATACTACCACTGGAGAAAACTGAGAAAAGCACACATAAGATTGCTTGTGTTATTTCTTACAATTTCATGTGAATCTATAATTATTTCAAAATAAAATTTTAATTAAGGAGGTCACATATTGTACGGAGCACTGGGTGTTGTATGTAAACAATGAATCTTGGAACACTACATCAAAAACTAATGATGTACTGTATGGTGACTAAAATATAATACAAAAAAAAGAAAAGAAAAACCAGAGCAATCCATTTCCTCTTAAAAATAATCAAGAATATTAACCTAAATATAGGCTTGCCTGTTCAACCATATAAGTCATCCTTCCTTTTTTTTTTCATTGGCAACAGCTTCTGAATACCAAGTTGAGCCTCTCCTTTGAACTGAATCCTAGCAAGAGCAGGTAAAGAAGATATGTGTTCTGGAGGAAAGAGTCCTGGAAGTAAGATCAGATGACCTGAGTTCTAGTCCAGGCTCTCATTCATTAGCCATATAACTTAGGCAAATTGGTAACTCAATTTTTTTGGAAGGCAGCTCTGCTCACTACTATACCACCAGTGGGGTAACCTGACTTTTCTGAAACTTAAAGATTTCCTCATTTGAAAGGATTTGTCAAGGATAATAATACAGCACTCTCTATTTCACAGAATTGCTGGGGGCAGGGATCTTATGAAATATGGATGTAAGAATTCTTTGTAGGGGCGCCTGGGTGGCTCAGTTGGTTAAGCGACTGCCTTTGGCTCAGGTCATGATCCCGGAGACCCGGGATCGAGTCCCACATCGGGCTCCCTGCTCGGCGGGAAGCCTGCTTCTCCCTCTCTCACTCCCCCTGCTTGTGTTCCCTCTCTGGTTGTGTTTCTCTCTGTCAAATAAATAAAATCTTAAAAAAAAGAATTCTTTGTAAAATGTAAAGCATGCTACTGTGAGATACGAGGCTTTATATTTGTGCAACAGCCATTTTGAAACAGTATGGAGGCACTTGATAAAGGTTATCCGCTCAATAAATAATGAATAACTGGTCATTACAAAAGTCAAACAAGAGCAGAATTTTCTCTCAAGCATTTAAAACAAAGGAGATGCATAACACATTCAATCAAACAGGAAAAAGCGACATATATTATTTAAGGAGCCAATAGGATTATTAAATAAATCTCTGCATAAGAAAGTGAACTATCCCACCATGTTTCAGGGGATGAACAATAATGGATGGGAAATTTGTCAAAAAAGTAGAAAAACACTGAGCTCTCTAGCAAGAAACCCAAGATCCAGGGAGATGGAACAGTAATAGACTGAATAAAAGTGTCAAAAAATTGCTCCAAGTAGTTTAGGCCTTATATAAAGCCTATGGAAATGGATCAATTTGGATTTACAGTACAATTTAATTTTAGTTTGTATTAGTTATTATGGCAAACACATCTAAAGGTCCAGATGAGGCTCATGGCATAGAAACAGAATTTTCTCTTCTTCCCAAAAGAAAGTAAAAAAAAATATATATATATATATTTATATATATATATATTTATATATCTATCTCCAAAATGTTCAATGCTAACTTTTTAAAAAAAACTTAAATTCACACAGGCCATAATTATTACACAGCTCCAGGAGAATTCTAGGTTTTTGAAGTCAATGCCCATGGTACCAAGTTGTCACCCTGCTATACTGTTCCACCATCTGCTGTGGTTTGTACATATTTTTACATGAAGAGGCAACTGAGCCCAAAGCAGAGTCAGGATCATCAGCATTAACATGGACTCAATGACTTTCTGTGTGACTTTAAGCAAGCCATTTAACCTTAATATTTTATAGCTCCCTTATAATAACTATAACACCTTACATGTGTATAAGTCGTTAAAGTTTACAACACAAATTATTATTTTAATTGATCCTTAAAACCTCAGTGTGGTGGAGTGCCTGGGTAGCTTAGTGATTAATATGCCTTCAGCTCAGGTCATGATCCCGGAGTCCTGGGATCGAGCCCCGCATTCGGCTCCCTGCTCGGCCGGAAGCCTGCTTCTCCCTCTCTCACTCCTGCTGCTTGTGTTCCCTCTCTGGCTGTGTTTCTCTCTGCCAAATAAATAAAATCTTAAAAAAACAAAAAACAAAAAACCTCGGTGTGGGAGTCAGAGCAGTTGTTATTTCCATTTTACAAATGAGAAAACTGAAATCAAATAGCATGGGGTGGATATCCATATGGAAAATCAAACAAATAAGAGACCCTACCTTACACCATAAACAAAACAATTAAAAATATATCATAAACCTATTATGTAAGAGATAAAAGTATAAAAATGTACAAAATGTATAGAAAGTATAAAAACTTCCACAACACAGGAGAAATTCTAAATTTGAGATAGGCAAAGATTTCTTATCATGACCGAAACATGAACCATAAAACAAAAAACTAGTAAATTAAACTTCATCAAAACTTAGAACTTTTGCTTTTTAAGTTATGTCATTAAGAAAATGAAAAGACAAGCCAGAGATTGGGAGTAAATATTTACAAACAGTATATCTGGTAAATATTTGTACCTAGAATATATAAATAAATCTTACAACTCAACAAGAACCCAATTTTAAAAATGGGAAAATAATTGAATAGACATTTTCCCAAAGAAGGCATATGAATGGTCAATAAACACATAAAAAATTATCAACACCATCAAGAAAATAAAAATCAAAACCATAATGAGCTACCACTACATCTTCACTAAAATGGCTAGAATGAAAAAGATAGACAATAATAGTGTCAATGAGGATGTGGAGAAATTAGAACCCTCATACACCATTGGTAGGGATGTAAAATAGTACAAACACTTTGGAAAATAGATTGTAGCTCCTCAGAAAGTTAAACATAAAGTTACCAAATAACCCAGAAATTCATATATTCAAAAGTATTGAAAACATATGTCCACACAAAGAGTTGTATACAAATACCATAGCAGTATTACTCATAATAGCTAAAAAGTAAAACCAAGTCAAATGTCTACCAACTAGTGAGTAGATAAAGAAAATGTGTTATATCCATTAAGTAGAATATAATAATATAGGAGAGTTTAAAATACTGACACTTGCTTCATGGATGAGCCTCAAATATTATGCTAAATTTAAAGAAGCTAGATACAAGAGATCATACACTGCATGGTTTCATTCACATGAAGTGTCCAGAAAGAAAATCAACAGAGATAGAAAGCAGATCTTTGGTTGCTTGGGCCTTAAAGTGGGAACTGGCACTGACTGCAAATAGGTGAGAGGATACTTTGGGGTAATGGAAATACTCTAAAACTGGACCATGGTGACAGTTGTATTAATTCTCTAAACTTACTAAAAATCACCAAATGGTACACATACAAAGGCTGCATTTCATGGTATGTAAATTACACCTCAATAAAGCTAATTTAAAAATCACTGAATACACCTGTCCGAAAAGAAAAAAATCAGCAGAGGAAGGACAAAAATACAGGTCCTCAGTGTTCCTTCTACTCTATTACCTGCTTTGAAGAAATGGAAGGAATAACAGTAAGGTTTTTCAAAGGGTTATATCATCACAGTGGAAGTAACAATTCTACCAAATTTTGAAAACACAAAATAATTTAAAATTCCAAGTGGTACTGCTATTTTCATTTAATCCATAGAATACTTGTATCAGATATTTTTCTACTTTTAACTCTTTACAGTTCATACACCCAGGGAAATTTTATAGTGTGTAAGTATATTGTAATATGAATTTATTTACCCTAACACTCATATCAGAAAGCACTATTCTATGTAATTTCTAACACAGAAGACAGTTCTAACTTTAAAGAATGGCTTAATATCACTGGTTGACTCACAGTATGGATAATAACACTCAGAGCATCTTCAAAATGACCCCAAACTTCTTCCAGAGGACAGAGTTCCGCATTTGGCACCCCATCTGGTACTAAGAGGTTAATCAAGTTGTGCATACATTTGCTGAAATCAAAAGGAGAAAACTCATTCCATAAGGAAATAAATCATTGGCTTCATGGCTAAGATAAGTAAAATCTGGATCTCATCCCAGACTATGAGCTTCAAAACACTTCTGTTCTTCCCTCATTTTTATCTGGCCTCCAACCTCAGAAGACAGATTTTTGAAGCTATAAAAGGGGCTGACCAATCCTTCTTTTTATTACTCCTATGGTTGTCTTTCACCTTTTTTTAGTTTCCTGCACTAAGGAGTTGTAGCTGTTTATTATATTTTATGAGCTGGTTCAATCTATAGGTACTTTAAAGCATCTCATTACATCTTCAAATGGGCAAGGGAATTGGGATTTAAACTGGGAATAATTCCAGGAGAACTGTCTCTTGTGTCTCAGAAAAGAAAGACTGTAATAAAGTTTTCCAGAGAAAAATCACACATCATTTCTCCCATGTCTAGGCACAGAAAACATAAAATCTCAAATAATATTTTGTATTATGATGCACAACACTTATTAGTCCTTAAGGACTAATTAAGGTTGCTTAGAAAAAACATGTGGGGCAAATATCACAAAATGTTAACATTTGTTAAATTTGGGTGATGGATACACTGGTGGTTGTTATATTAATCTCTGAAAGGTACTTAGTAATTTTATCATATTATTATAGTCTCATACAAAGAAGCAAATTTGCCCCCCTTTTTTTCCTCTTTTGGGAAATCCAGACTCCTTGACAAAGCTAATTAATTCTTGGTCTATATTACAACTCTAAATATGGAGCTGTTTTGAGGGCTTTTTAGGTTAGGAGTTATAGGAGTGCCCTGATCATCTTTTAAGTTGGACCAGTTGAGTATGACTGATGACTTATGCGGCACTGACTATAGCTCTTTTGGTTATCAAAAAGCCTAGATCCAGTGTTAAACTATATTTACTAACCTGTATTTCAAAACATCAACGGGTTCTTTACTTTTGTAAAGCAGTAAAGCCCTTTTCAAGGCCTTCAGAGCAATGGAAGGATAGTGTGCAGGCATTTCCATTGCTAATGCTATAGGAAGGAAAGAAAAAAAGGCTGTGAGTATCTTATCTATCAGTTTTCATCCCAGGCTACAACTTGCTCTCTCTAATGAAACTGGCCTGGAACAGATTAACACAAACCAACCAACTGACAAAAAAACCCTAAAAACGAATTTTATGAAATGAGGAGTCCATGGTGGCTTTCAGAGACAGCTTATAGATTCTGGGCAGAGTAATGTGGTAGGGTCACCAGGGTAATCTTCTCTTCAGCAAACATCAACAGAGAACCTACTGTTTGCATGACCCTGCACATAGTCATATAGGTAAAACAATAATCTTATGAGCCAGAGTCAAAGAGGGGCACACAAAGGTGGAAACAAAAAGTAGATCAATAAAAGGGCAATAATCAAAAACAGATTTATACTACAAGATACTGTTTTGGTCTGATACTAAAAACAGGAAACAGCTGGCATGAGAGCGAGTGTCAGAGATAACAAATCCTAAAACTTTCAAATCCATTTGCCAGGTCTACATAATTGGAGATCCATTATACAAGAAGTGGTCACCATCACATGTCCATAAAGTATAGACTACCGGCTCCATGTCTCTAGGAATTTTGTCTTATGAGATAAGGAAAGGCAAATGTGACCTTTGTGCCTAATACCTTTATTAACCACACACAGGATCCCAAGGAGGGTAAGAGAGAAAAAAGGAAAAATAATTAGGCCATTTCATGTAGCATATCCCCATACACGTTCCAGGACCCTAAATACTACTTACTTATAGCCAAACCAGAAATTTGAGAGTGGCAATTGTGTTAAAAAATATTACCAGTATTTCCTTGTACACTTAGTCTTTAAAAGATTTTAAGCAATCTCTGCACCCAACGTGGGGCTTGAACCTCCAAGCCCGAGATCAAGAGTTACATGATCTACTGACTGAGCCAGGCAGGTGCTCCACCACCTTGGTACACTTTAATAAGTTGTTAAGATTGCATCACCTTTGATTAATTAAGGAGTTGACTGCCATCTAGCTGAGTAAAACCAACTTTCTGAAGTTCAAGCTCCCCCTATGGTGTAGTTACATAATTCAATTCCACACCTAGAACAGGCACACCTATTATGAGTAATGCACTTTAGTCAGGTGTCTAAGTACAACAAATATAAACAATTATTTTTCATGACTCTAAGGAGCTTATAGTCTCACATAAAGAAAAAGATAGATGCGTTAATGACCATAACACATGACAGTTCAAGAATGCCATTAGAGAAGGAGAAACAAAGTGCTATGAGGAAACATTATAACCCACCTGAAGGTAAAGAATGAAGAACAGAGAGAAGCATAAAAAGTAGTACAATCTAAATGGGTAACAGTCTTCCAAAAACATAAATATAGCACTTACATGCAATTATTTCAAATGTTTTACTTTCCAAATGAGGCAGTTCCCACACTGATTCCAGGAAGCTGTCAAGTAGTGGATCATTCATTTTGGCTTTAACTTCAAACTCATACAGCAGAAGCAATGTCTCACATGGATCACTTGAGAAGTCCCCTAAGAGGGAGACAAAAATGCATCATTCTCTGTGATTATATTTTATTATTCTATTCTAATCTCTCTTCTGGGGAGATCTTTCTGCTGAGGAAAATTAATTCTACTTACAAATTGAAGGTTGTCCTAGCTTTTGTATATAGACATTTCACATTTTTAAATCATTAGATACATTTTTACATTTTAAATTATTAAATACATTATAATTTCACCAATACTTTGAGCACACTCTAATGCTTTCAGTAGCATTCCCTACATTTCCTGAAATTATTGCCATGATGTTCCTAAATAGCCTGAAAAAGTCCTGCTACTATCTAATCCAAGTCCAATGTTTACCTGCCTCACTTTAACGACTGTGCTAACCAAAAGATAGAAGACTGTATAAGCTAACTGTGGTTTTATTTTAAGCAAAGTAAAATAGAGTTTCCAATTTATTTCCTTTAGTCAGTCAATAATATTCCTTGGGTATCACCATGGGCAGCAACTTGTATCAGATGGCATATACCACATGATCTGAGATCGTTTTCATTCATCCTGGTTAGACTGAACTTTTTAAAGAAGTTTTTAAAAATATTTTTAAAATATTTTACTTATTTATCTGAGAGAGAGAGAGAGTGTGTGTGTCAGCAAGAGAGCACAAGCTGGGGGGAGAGGCAGAGGGAGAGGGAGAAGCAGACTTCCTGCTGAGCAGGGAGCCCAGTGCGGGGTTCAATCCCAGGACCCTGGGATCATGACCTGGGATGAAGGCAGACACTTAACACTGAATAAAACCTGTTAGTCTTAAACGGCAGCTTGTTGAATTTTCATGTATGTTTAAATCATTTAACCACTACCTAGATCATGATACAGAACACTTCCAACATTTGTACTCCTTTCCAAGTCAATATCACCTTAGCAGAATTAACAGCTATTTTGATTTCTATAACTATTGATTGTTACTGCCTGTTCTTGAATATCATTGCTAGTACACAGAAATACAATAAATTTTTGAATATTTGGCTTTATGTTCTATAACTTGCTAAACTCACTAATCACAGTAACTTTTCTGTAGATTCTTTGGGATTTTCTATGTAGACAATCATGTCATCTGCAAATAGAAGTGGTTTTATTTCTTCTTTTTCACTCTATGTCTTTTTCCTATTCTTTTGTTTGGCTCATTGCACTGGCTAGAACTTCTAGGATGATGTTGAACATAAGTGAGAGTACACATCCTTGACTTGTTCCTGCCTTTAGAGGGAAAATATCCAGTCTTTTGTAGTTAAACATGATTATTAGTTTTAGTTTTATTTTTGTAGATGCCCTTTATCAGGCTGAGAAACTTCCTTACTTTTCTTAGTTTGCTCAGTTTTTTAAAAAATCATAAATGAATGTTCAATCTTTTCAGAAAACCTGTTGATACGGTAATTTGAGTCTCCAATGTTGAACCCAGGATAAACCTCATGTGGTTATGGCCTATTTTTCAGATTTTACTAAATTAACTTGCTAATATTTTGCTGAGGATTTCTGCAGCTATTTTCATGAATATTGGTCCATAGCTTTCTTTCCTCATATTTTGTCTGGTATTGGTATCAGTCAAAATGACCTCATAAAATGACCAAGGAAGTACACCCTCTTCTTTCTGGAAGGGTCTGTATAAAACTGGTATTATGTCTTTAAATGTTTGATAGAATTCCCTACTAGAATTTTCTTTGTTATAAGATCTTTAACTACAAATTCAATGGGTATAGAACTATTCAGATTATCTATTTCTTCTTGAAAGAGCTTTGTTATTTTGTGAGTTTCAAGGAATTTGTCCATCTCATCTAAGCTGTCAAAATCATAGGCATAAAACCGATCATAATAGTTCTTATCATCTTTTTAAATGTCTGCAGGATCTGTAGTGATGTCTCTATTTTCATTCTTGACATTGTTAAATAGTTTCTCAATTACACTGATCATCTCAAAACAACAACAACAATACAGCTTTTGATTTCATTGTTTTTAATTTGTTTCTTGTTTTAAATTTATTTTTAAGATTTATTTTTAAGTAATCTCTACACCCAATGTGGGGCTCAAACTCACAGCCCCAAGAGTAAGAGTTGCACCCTGAGCAACTGAGCCAGCCAGGCACCCCATTTTAAATTTTATTGATTTCTGCTCTGATTTCTTTTGTTCCACTTGACTGAGTTTAATTTGCTAATTTTTTTCTAGTTTCTTAAGGTGAAGGCTTAGATTATTTGACATCTCTCTTTAATGCAATAAATTTTTGTCTGAACACTGCTTTAGTTGTATCTTCTCAATTTTTATGTGTTCTCATTTTCATTCCACTCAAACTATTCCTGATTTCCTTTTGTGACTTGCCCTTAGACCCTACTGAAAAGCATATTGTTTAATTTCCAAATATTTGGAGATTTTACAGATGGCTCTGTATTATAGTTTTATAATTTAATTCCATTATGGACAGAGAAAGTACTTTGCATGATTTCAATACTTATACATTTTTTGAAGTTTGTTTTATGGTTCAGAACATGGGCTACTGTAATGAATGTTCAGTGTGCATTTGAAAACAGAAAATGGGGCACCTGGGTGGCTCAGTGGGTTAAAGCCTCTGCCTTCGGCTCAGATCATGATCTCAGGGTCCTGGGATTGATGCCCACATTGGGCTCTCTGCTCAGCAGAGAGCCTGCTTCCTCCTTGCTCTGCCTGCTTCTCTGCCTACTTGTGATCTCTCTCTCTGTCAAATAAATAAACAAAATCTTTGAAAAAAAAGGAAAACAGAAAATGTATTCTGCTATTTTAGGATCAAGTATTCTACAAATGTCAATTACATCAAGTTGATTGAGAGTGTTGTTCATGTGTTCTATATCCTTATTGAGTATCTGTTGACTTTTTCTATTGATTACTGAGAGATGAGTATTGAAGTCTCCAACTGTAGTTATGGATTTGATTTGTCTATTCCACCTTTCATTTCTATCAGTTTCTGCTTCATGTATTTTGAAGCTCTGTTGGCTAGGTACATTACATATTTCAGAGAGTTTTTTTTTAAAGATTTAAAGATTTATTTGACAGGGAGAAACACAGCCAGAGAGGGAACACAAGCAGCAGAGTGAGAAAGGCAGAAGCAGGCCTCCCACCCAGCAGGGGACTCCCGGACCATGACCTGAGCCAAAGGCAGACGCTTAACGACCGACCGAGCCACCCAGGTGCCCCTCTCACAAATTCTTTTAAAAATAGAAGGGGATGGGGGTACCTGGGTGGCTCAGTTGGTTGAGTGTCCAACTCTTTTTTTTTTCCAAGATTTTATTTATTTTACAGAGAGAAACACAGCCAGACAGGGAACACAAGCAGGGAGTGAGAGGGGGAGAAGCAGGCTTCCTGCTGAGCAGGGAGCCCGATGGGGGACTCGATCCCTGGTCTCCAGGATCATGACCTGAGCTGAAGGCAGTCGCTTAACCAACTGAGCCACCCAGGCGCCCCTGAGTGTCCAACTCTTGATTTTGGCTCAGGTCATGATCTCAGGGTCACAAGGTGGAGCCTCGGGTCAGGTTCCATGCTCAGCACGGAGTATGCTTGAGTTTCTCTCCCTCTGCCCTTACCCCCACTCGTGCACTCCCCCTCTCTAAAATAAATAAATCTTTAAAAAAATAGAAGGGGATGAAACACTCCATGACTCATTCTATGAGGCCAGTATTACTGTAATACCAAAACCTAAAGACATCACAAATAAAGAAAATTACAGACAAATATCTCTTAGGAATATAAACTCAAAAATTCCCAACAAAATAATAGTAAACTGAATTCAGCAACAAATAAAATAATTATACAACATGCCCAAGTGGGATTTACCCAGAAATGCAAGGTTGCTTTAACAAGTAAAAATCAATTAATGCAATATACCATATCAACAAAATAAGAAACAAAAACTACATGATGTTGCCCACAGAGGTAGAAAAAGCATTTGACAAAATCCAATATCCTTTCATGATAAAAACAATTAAAATAGAATGGAACTTCCTCAATCTGATAAAGGGCATCTCTGAAAAACCCACAGCTAACAACACACTTACTAGTGGAAGACTGGACTCTCCAAGATAGAACAAGAAAAAAATGCCCACTTTCACCACTGCTATTCAACATTGTACTGAAAGTTCTGTCAAAGAAATTAGGCAAGATAAAAAAAAGACATCAAGACCAGAAAAGAAATAGTAAAATGTCATCTTGTAAATAAGATTCCTAGGGAATTCAGTAAAATATCATTAGAATTAATAAACAAGCTTAACATCAATATAAAAAAAATTCTAGTTCTATAAAATAGCAATGAACAAACTGAAAAAATTACTAAAACAATTCCATTTACAGTAGCATTAGAAACAATAAATACTTAGGAATAAATTAAAAGATGTGCAGGACTTGTACAATGAAAACTATAAAACACCACTGAAAAAATTAAAGATGTAAATAAATGGAAAAATATTCCATGTTCATAGATTAAAAGACATAACTTTGTTAAGATGGCAATACTCCCAAAAATCATCTACAGATTCAACACAATCCCTATCAGAATCCCAGCTGGCCTTTTCCCTTTTTTAGAAATTGTCAGGCCGATCCTAAAATTCATATGGAAATTCAAGGAACCCAGAATAGCCACAATGATCTTGAAAAAAAAAAACAAATCTGGAGGACTAACACTTTCTTATTTCAAAACTTACTACAAAGCAATGATAATTAAGACAGTGTGGTACTGGCATAAGGACAGACATGCATATCAATGGTACAAAATCAACAATCCAGAAATAGAACAATGGGTCCATGATCAACTAATTTTCCACAAGGAGGCAAAGACTATCCAATGCAGAAAGACTATTTTAAAAAAATTAATGGTGCTGAAACAACTGGAAAGCCATATGTAAAAGAATGAAGTCAGACTCTTACCTTAGACCACATACAAAAATTCACTCAAAATAGATCAAAGACCTAAATATAGAAAATAAAAGTATAAAATTTTTCCAAAGAAAACATAGGAATAAACGTTCATAATTCTGAAGTTGGCAGTTGATTCTTACATAAGATATCAAAAGCATGAGCAACAAAAGAAAAATGAAGAAAAAACTTCATCAAAGGTAAAAAAGTTTATGCTTCAAAAGACATTATCAAGAAAGGGAAAAGACAAGCCACAGAATAGGAGAAAATATTTTCAAGTCATGAAGCTGATCAAGGACTTGTACCTAAAATATGTAAAGGATTTATGACTTAGTAACAGAAAGACAGATAACCCAATCAAAAACTGGGCAAAGAGCCTGAACACACATTTCTCCAAAGAAGATATACAAATGGCCAATAAACATATGAAAAGATGCTCAACATTATGAGTTATCCAGAAAGTCATTCATTAGAAAATCCAAACTACAATGGGACATCACTATGTACTCCTAGGATGGCTAGAAAGAAAAAGTCAGATGATACAAGTATCTGCATGGAGGTGGGGAAATCAGAAGCCTCACATACTACTGATGACAATATAAAATGGTGCAGCCACTTTGGAAAACAGTTTTGCAGCTCCTCAAATGATAAAATGCAGCTACCGTATGACCTAGGTCTTCCCAGAGAAATGAAAACATATGTCCACACAAAAACTTATATACAAACGTCTACAGCAGCATTATTCAAAATAGCCAAAAAATGAAAACTGATGGATTTTTAAAATGTGGTAAATTCATACAATGGAATATTATTTGATCATAAAACAGAATGAAATACTGATATATGCCACAACATGGATAAACCCTCAACATGTTACATCAAGTGAAAGAAATCAGTCACCGAAGTCCACATACTATATAATTCTATTTATATAAAATGTCCAAAATACACAAACTTAGAGTGACACAAAGTAGATTAATGGTTGCACAGGGCTCCTGGGGGAATGCAGGGCTAGGGAATGTGATGGAGGTTTCTTTTTAAGGTGATGAAATGTTCTAAAATTGATTGTTGGTGGTGGTTGTATATATCTGTGAATATACTAAAATCCACTGAATTATATACAAATATATATAAATTATATACATAAATCATATACATAAAATGCACTGAATTGTATGGCATGTGAATTATATATCTCAATAAAGCTGTTTTTCAAAATGAATTTTTACCTTTGTGTAATATTCCACAAAGTGATATTCCTTTGCACCTGACTTCTTTTGTTCAAGATAATGTCTATGATATTCATCTATATTTTTCTGAGTCAGAAGTGTATTTCTTTTTTGTAGTATTCCATTGTATGAATGTGCCACAACTTACTTAATCTATCGTCCTGTTGAGGACACTAGAGTTTTCAAATCTTTAGCTCTTATGAATAGAGCTGTCTTGAACATTCTTGTACATATTATGGTAAACAGATACACTCATTTCACCTGAGTACGTATCTAGAAGAGGGATTGCTGGGTCATTATGCTGTATAATAAATAAACAAATAATAATTGCTGTAACAAACATGTTTGGTTTTAGCAGATATTGCCAAATGGTCTTCCAAAGTGGTTGTACTAATTTACATTTCCACTACCAATGTATCAGAATTCCAGTTGCTTCCCATCCTTAGTAACACTTGGTATCTTAATTTTAACCATTTCGGTGAGTGTGCAGTGATCCCTCATTGTGGTGTTAATTCACATTCTCTGATGAGTAATGATATTGAACATTTTTCCTTTGCCTGTTCTTTCTTTGTCATTTGTATATCTTCTTTTTTGAAGTTCCTGTTTAATTATTTTGCCCATTTTTTATTGGGTTGTCTTTTCTCGCTGAGTTTTAAGAGTTCCTTATACTCTGGAATTTCTCAGGCTCATGTATTAACAGATCTTGCTGTCTATGGCTTATCTTTCTCCTACCTTGATTGTATCTTTTCACAAACTGAAGTTCTCAATTATAATGAAGTCCACTTTACCAGTATTTTCTTTTACAGTTTTTTATAGGTAATTTCTTGTGTCTCCAGGATCATGAAGATATTCTATGTCTATTTTTAGAAATCTTATTGTTGTACCTTTCACTATGATCCATCTCAAAGCAATGCTTTTGTGTGGTAGGAAGGAGGGTCAAGGTTTATTTTTTCTCAGATGGATTATCTAATTGTTCCAGCACCATTTATTGTTAGAAAAAAAATCTTTCCCCACTGAATAGGCCTGTCACCTTTCTCATAAAATGATCATGTGTGAGTCTATTTCTGGACACAGTTTTGGACTCTATTCTGTGGCATATGTTCTCAGACTCTATTCATCCTTTTCAAAATTGTCTTTTTGTTTCTATGGAAATTTTAATACCATCCTGTCAACTTCCACAAGTAGATCAGCTGGGATTTTGACTGGTATTGTCTTGAGTGTATAGGTCAAACTGGGAAAACAGACGTCTATTTTAACAAAATTGAGCTTTCCAGTCCATGAATATGGTACATATCGTCATTTACTTAGGCCTTTAAAGTTTTCTCTCAGCAATGTTTCAGTGTTTTGTAGTTTTCAGTGTAGAGGTCTTCTGCATCTTTCACTAGATTACTAAACATTTGATGGATTTTGATGCTGTTAAAAATGCTCTCCTAGAAGTTCATTTTTCCAGTTATTTCTTGCTAGTACACAGAAATAAAAGTAATTTTTGTGTATTGACCTGTACAGAGCAACCATGCCAAATTCATTTATTTTTATTTTTTTAAAGATGTTGTTTTTTCATTTTGGAGGGAGTGGGGGAGGGGCTGAGGGAGAACAAGAGAAGATCTCAAGCCGACTCCACGCTGAGCTCAGAGCTCAAAGCAGGGCTCAATCTGATGACCCTGAGATCACAACCCAAGAAAAAAACAAGAGCTGGACACTTAACTGATTGTGCCACCCAGGCACCTTCAAATTCATTTATTTTTAAGACTTTAAAATAAAACTGAGATACAGAAAACCATTTTGGGTATGTGCTTTATAAGTGTTGAGTTACTGGGAAAAACCCTACTTGGTTATGATATATTATCCTTTTTATGTATTACTGGATTCAATTTTCTAAAATTTTAGGACTTTTAAATCTATCACTGAATATTTTGACCTACACTTTTTTTTAAAAAGAAGATTTGATTCATCCATTTC
Organism: Spilogale gracilis; assembly: GCA_004023965.1. Lineage (NCBI taxonomy): Eukaryota > Metazoa > Chordata > Mammalia > Carnivora > Mephitidae > Spilogale > Spilogale gracilis. The sequence goes on from PITA01009441.1 coordinate 26,751, forward strand.
AGAGAGACAGAGATAGAGACAGCATGAACAGGGAAGAGAGGGAGAAGTGGGGCTCGACCCCAGGAACATGACCTGAGCTGAAGGTAGATGCTTAACTGACAGAGCCACCCAGGTATCTCTACTTTATTTACATTTTTGCTGAGATGTCTTCATTACATTTTGTCGTCAGAGTCAAGCTGGTCTCATAAAATCAATCCATTACCTCTTCATTTTCTATAAGAGATATTTTTACAGGGTTGCTATTATTTCTTCCTTACACATTTGAAGAATTTATACCATTGAAGCCATTTTCTTAGTGAGAAGGTATTTAAGATTAAACTTCTTTAACAGGTATAGCACTATTAAAATATTCTAAATAGGACTATTCAGATTCTCTTTGGGCCAACTGTCATAGGTATACTTTTCAAATTTATTTTGAAATTTGAAATATATGAAAATAGACTGTCAAATTTATTGACATAAAGTTATTCATAGTGTCCTTTGTCTCTTTAAATTTAAATCCCCAGAAAGATTTGTAGTGATGTCTACTTTTGAATTACTGGTATTAGTAATTTGTATCCTTTCTTTTTATTTATTGCTCCATCTATCTTGGCATCCAATTGTAGTAATCCTTCCAAAGAATCAACTTTTTGCTCTTGAGTTTCTCTTGTATATGTGTTTCCTATTTTATTGTTTCCCTCCCTTCTCTTTGTTATGTTCTTCCTTCAACTTTCCTTAGGTTTCATTTTCTATTATTTCTGTAGATTTGGGACAGAAGCTAAGATCATTGATTTTCAACCCTTCATTTTTTCTAATATGTGCATTTAAAGCTATTTATTTTTCCCAAGTTCAGTTGTATCTCACAAATTTTAATGTCCTATTTTTTTTCATTTTTGTTAAGTTCAATAATTCCTTACTTTTCATTGATTTCTTCTTCAACTGACTGATTATGTAGAAGTGTTTTTTGGATTTCCAACAGTGGGAGTTTTCTAATTATCTTTTTTTGCTGATTCCTTGTTTAAATTGTTCAGAAAACATACTTTTTTTTTTCCAGAGAACATACTTTCTAAGATGCAATCCTTTGAAATTTGGTGAGACTTGCTTTTTGACTCAGCATATGATTTTGGTAAATGTTACAAGTGCACCTGTAAAGAATGTGTATTCTACAGTTAATAGGTGCTTTCTTCTATATACACATCAGGACTGAAGTGAAGTTTAAAGTTTGGGAAACCTTCTAGAAATCAATAATGAATGTCTGTAGGTGAGCTGTTATACACACTACTCTGATCAGGAGTTATTGTGCCAGGATAATTGTATGGAAAATTTTCCAGATCCGTATCTGTGCTTTTATAAAAGAAAACCACAGACTACAAAAGGAAATATGTCAGGTACAAGGAGAGTTAACTGACATTCCTTTATTTTTTTCAATTTTTTATTTAAATTCTAGGTGGTTACAATACAGAGTAATATTGGTTACAGGAGAATTCAGTGATTCGTCACTTACATACAAAGCCCAGTGCTCATCATAAGTGCCCTCCTTAATATCCATCACCCATCTAGCCCATTCCCTCCCTACACATCCCTCGATCAACCCTCAGTTTGTCTTTTATCATTGAGTCTTTTATGGTTTGTTTCCCTACCCCCTCTTTTTCCTCCCTCTCATATGTTCATCTGTTTTCTTAAATTCCACATGTGTGAAATCATATGGTATTTGTCTTTCTCTAACTTATTTCATTTAGTATAATATACTCTAGCTCCACACATGTCTTTGCAAATAGCAAGGGTTCATTCTTTTTGATGGCTGTGTAATATTCCATTGTATATATACACCACATCCATTCATTAGTCGACAGACATTTGGGTTCCTTCCACAGCTTGACTACTAATAATGCTGCTACAAACATCAGGGTGTATGTACCCCCTTCAAATCTGTATTTTTGTATCCTTGTGTAAATACCTAGCAGTGTAATTGCTGGATTGTAGGTAGTTCTATTTTACACTTATTGGAAGAGGACCCTCCATACTGTTTTCCAGAGTGGCTGCACCAGCTTACATTCCCACCAAGAGTGTAATATATTATCCCACCAAGAGTGTGATATATTATCATTTTTATGTATTACTGGATTCAATTTTCTAAAATTTTAGGACTTTTAAATCTATCACTGAATATTTTGACCTATACTTTTTTCTCCACCTCCTCACTAACATCTGTTGTTTCCTATATTGTTAATTTTAGCCATTGGTGTGAGGTAATATCTCATTGTAGTTTTGATTTGTATTTCCTTGATGATGAGCGATGTTGAGCATTTTTTCATGCGTCTATAGGCCATCTGTATGTCTTCTTTGGAAAAATGTCTATTGAATGACATTCCAAATTAGGTAAGGTATTTGGGAGAAGGAATAGTATAGGTCACCATAAATATCTGGGAACTGTAACAAATGTGTCTTCTGAACTTGTGGCCCCTGCTACATTTCTTTAGTGACTCCACAGTTCTGTAATCAAAGTCCCATCCACTGCCATTAGGGCTTTGTTTTGTCCTATTAGGGTATGCTTATGCTGCCTATGAGACATAATTCAAATGAAGGCTGTCAAAATTGAAGACTTTTAGGACCAATTTCTATCAGAGACACTTGGGTATCTCCAGATAATTGTTTAATTTCCTTTGGAGAAATAATCTTAAATTCAGGTTCTTTTGTTTCTGTGGCCTATGATTTGAACCAAAATGTACACTAGAAAACCCACTCAAGTGTTGTCGTTTTGTTTAATGTGCCTGAGGATCAGTTCCAATAGCTTTTTCTTTTGGCTAATCTTAAAACTATCACCTCTGAGAATTTCTTATCTATTGAGAACTAATTTCTGAGCCCAAAATACCCATGACTGACTGTTAGTTATTCAGCCAATGGAGGGACCAAGCAAAGAATGTCTGATGAAGGAATAAGCATTTAATCCTAGTTTTGGTGTGTGCAAGGGAACAGATAATTCCAACACAAGCTTTGATAAATGATAGCTTTTATCTACTGCATTTGGATAAATTAAAATGACCCTTCCAGTTCTATGCTGAGGAAACCATAATATATAAATATATATAAAAGTATAGGTAATCCCAACCTGTCAGCAGAAGTGCCTTTGTGTTGGTAGAGGATGTCATACTGGGCTTTGTTCTAAAGCTCCCGGGAGGTTTACTCTGACATAACCACAAAGACATTCAATGATGACATTTGATAAATACTTTATGCCAAGGTCAAAATTTATAGCACTGGAGGTAAGTGAAATTTGCAATGACTCAAAAAATGACTTAAAGACCTTTCTCCATTTTCATGATTTTGAAATAAAAACTTTACTCATATTTAAAAAGACAGCTTTAAGAAATCTAATCACCAAGATTACTTCTAGCCTTAACATTTGATGACATTTTATGTACAGTATAATTGCAAGGATATTCTTAACAACATCTATAAGTTAAGCTCCTCAGTGGAGACCCTAAAAAGGAGCGGGAAAGACTGATTAAGAATCTGTGACCTTCCTTGTGTTTGCAGTGTCTGATAATCATAAGAAGTCATCTTTGGTATAATCCCTACTTATCCTCACATCTCATTTTTTAAAAAGATTTTATTTATTTGACAGAGAGAGATCACAAATAGGCAGAGAGGCAGGCAGAGAAAGAGGGGGAAGCAGGCTCCCCGCTGAGCAGACAGCCCAATGTGGGACTCGATCCCAAGACCCTGAGATCATGACCTGAACTGAAGGCAGAGGCTTAACCCTCTGAGCCACCCAGGCGCCCTACATCTCATTTTCTTTTCCTGGACAACTAACCTGCCCTTTTCTGCCCTATAGTATATCCCAAGTTGAATATTTTTTAAAGTATTTTTTCTAAATGTTCTTCTCCCAAAGCACAAACTGATGACTTAAACTATGAGCTTTCTCAATGATTTTTGCAAAGAGGGCTCTCAAAGTCAAGAATACTCTAATACTCAAATGAATGACTCTCTAAGGATAACATTTCTGGTGTTAGTATGTACCAGATAGTTTTAGGAGGTAAAGATAAAGAATGAACATGACAGACAACTTTTCTACCTACATGGAACTTAGATTCTAGTTGGGGAGAGAAATAATATAATATATATAATATTGATATATCAGAAGTAATATAATAATATATATTATCAAGTACAGATGAGTGTTGTAAAAATATATATAGGTTATGGGGGTAGTGATGGATGTTGCTATTTTAGAAGGAGTGTGCTCAGGAAAGATGTAAGTTGGGGAGTGACATGAGTGATATGGGGGAGCAAGCCATAAGAATATCCAGAGAAAGAGTGTTCTACGAAAAAGGAATGGCAAATACAAGGTCCCAGGGGTAGGAAAGTTCTAAATATTATTGATACAGTAGGACTAGAGTACGGTGAGTTAAGAGGCAGAGTGATGGAAGATGGAGGCAGAGAAGTAACCAAGGGCCATATAATCTATGGCCTTATAGATCATGATAATGACTCTGAATTTTATTTTAAGTCCAAGTAAATAGGAAGTACAAAAGGACTGACGTGATCTGACTTATAATACCGACTGCCGTGTGGCTACCAGATTTACACAGGGGCAAAAGTGGGAGCAGAGAAGAGAGTTGGGAAGCTATTACAGTGGTCCAGATGAGAGACGAAGTACTTTGGAAAGTACTAAGGAAATCCTGCTGGCCTGATTTACTGTTTGGAAAGGACACATAATAAATCACACTACTCTCAGCTTCACCTCCCATTATATAAAACCTGAATAAGAGACAACTCCAAAACTAACAATGTTCTCTTATACCCCTACGTTTTGTTTATTCAGTTCCTACAGCTTTTAATGCCTCCTACTTCCTTTTATAACCATCAAATCCCAATCATTTGCTTCAAGAATAAGTTCAAATATTACCTTTAAGAATGGATCATTTCTTGCTCTGTGGTCCCACACACTTTCTATTTCTATTACTTCAGTAATAGAAAATTTCAGTTATTTCATTTCATTTTGTATATATAGAATGAATTATATTTCTTACCTCCTTTTTTCACTATAAATTTCTTAAGGACAGAGACAACAACACATTTCCCTATGTTTCCATGATACTTAGTAGCATTTGGCATTTAATAAAGACTTTATAAAATGAATGTGGTAAGCTGCTTTCCTTAGGTTACTAATATAATGGCATGTAACGATTAATCCTTTTGTAAAAGCTAATTCCCATAGTACTAAGATTTCAGTCACTGTTTATATAATTCTTTTTTTTAAAGATTTTATTTGTTTATTTGACAGAGAGATCACAAGTAGGCAGAGAGGCAGGCAGAGAGAGAGAGAGGAGGAAGCGGACTCCCTGCTGAGCAGAGAGCCCTGATGTGGGCCTTGATCCCAGGACCCTGAGATCATGACCTGAGCTGAAAGCAGAGCTTTAACCCACGGAGCCACCCAGGCACCCTATTGTTCTTAATTAACTTTGATTTGGAATAGATTTTTAAAAGGTTGGCCTTTTCCAATTTTGTCCCAGAAGCTTATGATTCACCAGCTTTGCAGTCTCCCTTAATTTGTCAGTTTACGGTCGGTAGCTTAATGATTTATTTACATTACTCACAAGCTGGGCTCATACTTTTAGGCATTATTTCATTAGAAATACCCAGTCTTAGGAAACATAAACCTTTAACAACTCAGATCCATTTTTTCTAAACGTATTTTTCCCCTTTTCATTCTTTTTTAAATAAATGAGTTATGTTTAAAACTTGGGAATTACATCAATAAACAGAATGATCCGAAACAATTTCCCAATAATTTCTGCCTCTAACTTCCAGTTTAATTGTAAAGTGAATCAAAGTTTAATCTTAATCAACAGGTTGAGCATAAATATCAATACCACATAAGACTTGACACATAAGTCTCAAAAGTAACAAGATATGGGATTTTTTTTTTAATATGGGGATTCTATATTATTTATTTTTTAAAGTTTTTATTTAAATTCCAGTTAGTTAACATACCATGTAATATTACTTTCAGGTATACAATATAGTGATTCAACATTTCAGTAGAACACCCAGTGCTTATCACTGCAAGTGTCCTCCTTAATCCCTAACACTTATTTAACCCATCCCCCCCATCCATCTCCCCTCTGGCAACCAACCATCAGTTTGTTATCTATAGTTAAGAGTCTGTTTCTTGGTTTACATCTTTCTCACTTTTCATTTATTTTGTTTTTTAAATTCCACACGAGTGAAATCATATGGTATTTGTATTTCTGACTGAATTCTTTCACTTAGTATAATACTCTAACTCCATCCACATCACTGCAAATGGCAAGATTTCATCCCTTTTTATGAATTCCTTACACACACACACACACACACACACCCTCTAACACACCATCTTCTTTTTTATCTATTCATCAGTCGATGGACACTTGGGCTGTTTCCATAATTTGGCTATTGTAGAGAAGGCTGCTATAAACACTGAGGTGCATGTATCCCTTTGAATTTAGATTTTTGTATTCTTTGGGTAAATACCTAGTATTGTAATTGCTGGATCCTAGGGTAGTTCTATTTTTGACTGTAACTTTGAAACAACTTCCCAACAAATTTCTGATGTTTCTTGTGTTGTTGACTTTAGCCATTATGACAAATGTGAGGTGCTATCTCATTGTAGTTTTAATTTGTATTTCCCTGATGAGTGATGTTGAGCATCTTTCTTTTCATGGTCTATTGGACATCTGTATTATCTTCTTTGGAAAAATGTCTCTTGAGGAGCACCTGGGTGGCTCAGTCATTAAGTGCCCAATTTTTTATGTCGGCTCAGGTCATGATCCCTGAAGAGATAAAGACCCGCACTGGACTCCATGCTGGGCATGGAATTAAGATTCTCTCCCTCTCCTTCTGCCCCTCCAACTACCCTGCTCATGTGTGTATGCTTTTTTTCTCTAAAGAAAAAAATAGTGAAATGTCTCTTCATATCTCCTGTTCATTTTTAAATTAGATTATTTGTTTTTTGGGTGTTGAGCTTTGTAAGTTCTTTATAGATTTTGGATACTATCCCTTTATCAAATATGTCATTTGCAAATATCTTCTCCCATTTCATACGCTGCCTTTTAGTTTTGTTGACTGATTCCTTTGCTGTGAAGAAGTCTTTTATTTTGAGGAAGTCTCAACAGTTTATTTTTGTTTTTGTTTCCCTTGCCTCAGGAGACATATCTAGAAAGAAGTTGCTATGGCAAATGTCAAAGAGGTTTCTGCCTTTGTTCCTTTCTAGGATTTTTATAGTTGCAAGTCTCATATTTAGGTCTTTAATCCATTTTCAATTTACTTTTGTGTATGGTGTAAGAAATTGGTCTAGTTTCACTCTTCTGCATGTTGCCGTCCAGTTTTCCCAACAGCATTATTGAAGAGATGGTCTTCTTTCGTTGGATGCTCTTTCCTGCTCTGTCAAAGATTAACTGGCCATACAGTCATCAGTCCGTTTCTGGGTTTTCTATTCTGTTCCATTAATCTATGTGTCTATTTTTCTGCCAGTACCATACTGTCCTGATCATTACAGCTTTGTAATATAACTTAAAGTCCAGAACTGTAATTTAAAAAAATAAATAAAAGAAGAGAAAAAAATCCAGAATTGCGCTGTCTCCAGCTCTGCATTTCTTTGACTATTCGGGGTCTTTTATGGTTCCATACAAATTCTAGGATTCTTTGGGAATCTGGGGAAAATGGTAGTGTTACTCTGATAGGGAATGCATGAAATGTGTACATTGCTTTGGTAATATAGACATTTTAACAATATTTGTTCTTCTAATCCATTAGCATGGAATGTCTTTCTATTTATTTTTTTAAGATTTTATTTATTTATTTGACAGAGAGAAACACAGCTAGAGTGGGAACAGAAGCAGAGGGAGTAAGAGAGGGAGAAGCAGGCTTCCTGCGGAGCAGGGAGCCCGATGTGGCACTCGATCCTGGGTCTCCAGGATCGTGACCTGAGCTGAAGGCAGATGCATAATGACTGAGCCACCTCGGCACCCCTCTTTCTATTTCTTTGGAGCATCTTCAATTTCTTTCATCAGTGTTTTATTGTTTGCAGAGTATAGGTCTTTCACCTCTTTGGTTAGGTTGTAGTTATCTTACTGCTTTTAATGTAATTTTAAATGGGATTGATTTCCTTAATTTCTCTTTCTGCTGCTTCATTATTGGTGTACAGAAATACAACGGATTTTTGTATACTGACTTTGTATTTTGCTTCTTTACTGAATTTGTATATCAGTTCTAGGAGTTTTTGGTGGAGTCTTACAGGTTTTCTGTATAGAGTATCATGTCGTGTATTTTTGTTTTATTTATTAAAGTACTGCATATTCATTGAAAAAGTCAAACAATACAAGAGTAAAATAAAAAGTAAATCCCCCAAACTCACTAAATCCTAACCTAAGAGATAATAGTAGCAAGTGTTGAGTTTTGTGTGTATCCTTTCAAGACTTTATATATGATACATACATTCATAGATATGTGTGTGTGTGTAACATATATATCCTTCTGTTCATTCATGCATGAACCAATATCATGAACGTACTAGGTGTTGGATATACAAAGAAAAGCAAAAAACAAACACAGTGTATTTCCTCATGGAGTTTATCGTCTAGCATATGTGCATATAAATATGCATAAACATATATGTTTTAAAGATAAAAACTGAGTATCAGAGAAAACCAGCAAAAGAATAACACTCCAAAGTGAGGGGCACACCCCAAGGTGCTATTTCTTTTACCTACAGTAACAATACAGAGTTTATAGGCTGGTGGAGGGAACATGTCTAGATTTGGTCTGGTTGTGAGAAGGAGAAGATAAAGGGCTGAAGAGTACACAGCTGGTCAGTGAGGCAGTGGAGAAGAATCTCTGTGTTATGAGAAGTCCTACAGTTGCCTATATCCACTGGCTGGGAAAATATAGAGGTTACAAAAAATCATGTACACAACCACCTTAGATCATTATAACCATTAATTTCTGCAAGCCTGAATCAGGGCTCTGGTCTCCCTTCCAAACAAATCACCTGCAAATCATTGTAAAAAAGTACTTCAATTAAAGATAAGTTATCACAATTCGGTAGCAAAAACTAACAACCCAATTTAAAAATGAGCTAAAAAAAAATAAATAAAAATGAGCTAAAGACATGAATGGATATTTCCCCAAAGAAGATACACAAATGGCCAACAGGTGTATGCAAAGATGGTTAACATCAGTAATCATCACATAAATGCAAAACAGAACCACAACGAGGTATGCCTGGCTGGCTCAGTCAGTAGAACATGTGACTCTTGATCTTGGGGTTGAGAGTTCAAGCCCTATGTTGGGTATAGTGCTTATTTAAAATCTAAAAAAGAAAAACCACAATGAGATATCACTCACACCTGTCAGGATGGCTATTATATATATTTTAAAAAGACAAGTGTTGGTGAGGATGTGGAGAAATTGGAACCCTTGTGCACTGTTGGTTGGAATTCAAAATGGTACAGCCACTATAGAAAATGGTATGGAGGTTCCTCAAAAAACTAAAAACAGAACTACTGTATGATCCAGCAATCCCACTTCTGGTATTTATCTGAAATAATTCAAGTCAGGATCTTTAAGAGATAGCTAAGGGGCGCCTGGGTGGCTCAGTTGGTTGGGCGACTGCCTTCGGCTCAGGTCATGATCCCGGAGACCCGGGATCGAGTCCCACATCGGGCTCCCTGCTCGGTGGGAAGCCTGCTTCTCCCTCTCTCACTCCCCCTGCTTGTGTTCCCTCTCTCGCTGTGTTTCTCTCTGTCAAATAAATAAATAAAATCTTAAAAAAAAAAAAAAAAAAAGAGATAGCTAAGATGTGACAACAATGTAACTATCCATTGAAGGATGAATAGATAAAGAAAATGTGGTACATACACGTAACACAATACTATTCTGCCTTAAAAAGGAAGAAAATTCTTCAATATGTGACAACATGGATGAACCTTGAGGACATTACATTACATAAATAAGCCAGTCAGAGAAGGACAAATACTGTATGATTCCACTTATATGAGGTAACTAAGAGTCAAATTCATAGAATCAAAGAGAGCAATGGTGGTTTGTAGGAGCTGGGGGCAAGAGAAATGAAGAAATGTTGGTCAATAGGCATAAAGTTATAGCTAAACAAGATGAATATATTCTAGAAATCTGCTGTACAACCTGGTACCTATGGTAAACAATACTATATTATACACTTAATATTTTGTTGACAGGACAGATCCCATGTTAAGTGTTCTTACCACAACAAAATAAAATTTTAAAAAAGATGTAAGAAATAACAGTATACAATGCTACTTGAAAATGAAATGAGAGGAATAGGAAAACAGAATGGCAGGAGGAGAATTCTTACCAGAGTCTTATTGTTATAACTCAGAAGAAAATCATGACCAAGTATGTCATTTTGTTTCTGATTTGTGTAGAGCCAACGTCATTCCCCACCCCGGTACCAGCAATGAATGGGAATATGGTTTGACCATTTGTTGAGTACATGGATTTAATGGATTATGTCTCTGGGTAAGAAACAACAGACAATTTAATTTGTTAGTCTTTTTATTATTCTTTTTGCCCATCTTGAGCTCAGATTAAACAATTATTTCATGCCTGCTGGGAGGGAGAACGGCACCCTGATATCTAGCTAGACTGGTGAGTTTCTGTGTTTACTCTTCATCTATAGTTGAAGTTGTAGCTCTGAATCCATAAGCTCCCTATGTGTCAGTAATCGAGAAAGGCCTTGACCTCACATCATGTGAGTATGAGATGTTTTCCCACCTCTGGCTGGTCTCCACAAATTAGATGACAAAGTCTTCTATGTAAAAGGAGCACTAATCTGGTTTATAGACATAAGTAAGCACTTATATAAAATATTCCTAAAATCCTCACAAAAAGAAAATTAAACAAATATTTTAAATGTGCTAAACTAGAGTGTTCTTATAAAAAAATTCTACCAACTCAGAAACATTTTGAGATTCCAAAGTTAAGGTAAATCTTTGGCAAGCATAGTTTAATAATTTTGGTTTAAAAGAAAGAACTAGGTCTTTTTTGTGGTTTATTTGTATAAAGTATAGAACAAGCATACATTTAATTTTACTTGGGTCTCTTTTTCCCAAATGTGTGCAGGTTTATTGATTATATTATACAGTTCTTATATATAACATTTAAGATTATAAAAAATGTAAAGTGTATTCAACTAACATTGAATTATTGTTCTGACAAACTTAACTGTAGCTGTAACTATGTGCTGTAGTATGTTAGGTTTAAGATAGTTGCCAATACATTTAGTTAACGTAAAATGATGGATTGCCATTAAATTGAATAAGTTAATAAATAACTACTGGATAAAAAGACAAATTTTAGTTAAAACCAAATATTTAAATATTGATTACAAAGCACAGATTTAAGTTTTATACTATTGCTTATTGTTATGTGCTATAGAGAGGTGATACCCTTGGGTCATGTTACTGAATGTGTTCATTTTTCCTTTTTAAAAAGGATGGGTGTAGCCACAGAGAGCTATGCTATGTATGCTCGTGAATTCTGCTAATTTGCTATAATTCTTATAAGAGATGGTTCTCATCTGCACCCTCCCAAATTTTCTTTTGAAAGTAAAAATTATTTTGGTTAAAAGTAACAATTAAAATAAATGGCTGACATTATATTATGAGCAAGAGTAACAAATGGATATGTGTTTTTGTTTTTAAAGGAAAATGCAGTTTATTCCTAAAGCAATGGTTCTCAAACCTCTGTTCTCAGGACCCCTTTGCACTCTGAAAAAAATATTAAGAACTTGCAAAGAGGTTTTGAGAAGTTCTTTTTTTAAAAAAAGATTTATTTTAGAGAGAGAGAGTGAGCACATGTGCACACAAGTTGGTCGGGGGCAGAGGGAGAGGAAGAAGCAGACTCCCTGCTTAGCAGGGAGCCTGCCACATGGCTGGACCCCAAGATCATGACCTGACACGAAGGCATTCAGGTGCCCCCCAAGAGAGATTTTTCAAATGTGGATTACATCTATCAATAACTGCCGTATTAGAAATCAGAACAGAAAATTTATATATATTCACTGACTGAACTTATTTGAGACAAAATCATTGAATGTGAATTTTCAAAAAAAAACTGTATTTAAAAAAAATCAATGAGAAGACTGTGGAAAATTTCTGAAAAGCTCTTTAATCTGACTTAATAGAAATAGCTAGATTCTCATATATGCTTCTGTATTCAATCTACTACAATGTCACATATCACATAGCTTCTGGAAAGCAACATGTCTTACTCTTACAAAAATAGTTTTGACCTGGAAGATCACCAAAAAGATTGTCAGTTTGTTTCAGAATATAAAAGAGCATATAATGAAAGACTGATTTGGAAAGTAAATTTTATTTGACCTGGTTTAAAGCTGAGTCTGAGATAAAGCTCTGTGATATATTTAAATGTAGCAAAATTATCTTGATTTTGATAGGCTTGCTTGCCTGGTTTACTGATTAATGCCTTCACTTACAATAACAAAGGTTATTCTTTATTTTCTATGTAATCTGCCTAGATAGTAGATTCTGTGTTTTACTAGAATTATTTTCTGATCTTTATGTTGTTTGATCATTTAATGGCAAAGTACAAGGTTTCCTCATTTATCAAAGAAGTCAAGTTCTTTAAAACTGTGTTCCTCCTAGGCTTCTTTTTAAAAATGTTTTGCATGTTGCTTAGATAGGTAATCAAGTGCTGTTTCTGAGGCATCTATGATCCTATCTTAATCAAATACCCAAATCATCTCTAACAACTCTTGATTTTGTCTTCCAAAAAGTCACACCCCTGCTTTAAAAGATATAAAGTTTTTTATAAAGTTTTCAGGATATCTTTTAAACCTTGAACTATCTTCGAGAGTTCTAAAAGGGACCCTGGAAAAATACAAAAATTCATTTTTTCTCCTCATAGAGAAATGTGAGAATTAGGTTCATTTGATGGGTTACTATTGTTTACGAGTTGCATAGGAAGAGCTGCAAAATCAGAGGAGATGCTTAGGCCTTCCTTATATTAAACTTTTATAAGTAAAAAAACTACTGACATAAAATTTTCAGAAACTGTATACCTTATGAGCAGTTCCTGAAGATTACTGACAATCTTAAGAATAAAACTTCAAGAGAAATACTAATCATAACTCATAACTTTTTCTTCAGAAATGGACAGAATATCAAGATAGAGGATCAACAAGGAAACAGAAGCTGTGAACAACACTATAAATCAAGTAGCCCTAATGGGCATATAGAAAATATTCCACTCAGCAACAGCACAAATCACATACTTCTCAAGTACTCCCGGAATATTCTGCAATAGAGAACACAGAACTACAAAACAAGTCTCAGTAAATTTAATAGACCGAAATCACATAAAGTATATTCTCTGACCACAACAAAACCTAGAAATCTGTAACGGAGAGAAAAGTAGAAAATTCATAAACATGTGTAAATTAAACAACATACTCTTAAATAATAGGCCAAAGGACAAAAACCATAAGAGAAATTAGAAAATATATAGAAATGAATGAAAACAAAGACATAACATATCAAAACTTAGGGGATGCAGGGAAGGCAGTATTCAGAGGGAAATCTATAGCTATAAAGCCCTACATTTTTTAAAAAAAGGTTTTATGGGCGCCTCGGTGGCTCAGTAGGTTAAAGCCTCTGCCTTCGGCTCAGGTCATGATCTCAGGGTCCTGGGATCAAGGCCCACATCGGGCTCTCTGCTCGGCAGGGAGCCTGCTTCCTCCTCTCTCTCTGCCTGCTTCTCCGCCTTCTTGTAATCTTTCTCTCTGTCAAATAAATAAATAAAATCTTAAAAAATAAAAAAGGTTTTATTTATTTATCTGAGAGAGAGACACACACACAGTGAGAGATGGAACACAAGCAGGGGGAGAGGGAGAGGGAGAGGCAGGCTCTCTGCTCAGCAGGGAGCTGGCCTCAAGACTCAATCTCAGGCCCCTGGGATCAAGACCTGAGCTGAAGGCAAACACTTAATGACTGAGCCACCCAGGTGCTCCAAGCCCTACATTTAAAATAACAAAGATTTTAAAGCAACAAACTAAGTTTAAGCCTTGTGAGTAACTAGAAGTGCAAGGTAAACCCAAACCCACCAGATAGAAGGAAATAATAATAAACAGATAAATATGAAACAAATAATAGAAAAAATTGAATCAATGATATAAAAAATTCAGAATCTTTTCATGATAAAGAAGAAAAGTATTCAGAAAACTAGGAAAAGAAGGGAATATACTCAGCCTAATAGAGAACATTTACAAAAAACTTATAGGTATCACAGTCAATTGTGAAAGACTGAGGCTTTCTCCTTAGGATTAGAAACAACAAAAGAATGCCTGCTTTCACTGCTGCTATTAAAACACCGGATGTTCTAGTGAGAGAAATTAAGAAAAGAAAAACAAAGAACGAAAGAAATAAAAGGCATCCACATTAAAAAGGAAGAGGCAAAACTATCACTGTTCACAGATGACATGATCCTATAGATGTATAGAAGATCCCCACGAATCCACAAGAAAGAAAAAGGGCAAGAAAGCAGGAGGGTACTAGATCAATAGGCAAAAATCACTTCTGTTAATCAAGCCCAAGGTGAGTGTTATTAGAACCTTCAGTGTATAGGTGGTTGGTCACAAGCTAACCTGAGCCTGTGACTGGTGTCTGAAATGGTTGGGGGTGGGGGTCAGTCTTGTGGAGCTATGCCCATAAACTGAGGGACCTAAGGGTATCTCTGAGTAGACAGTGTCAGAATTGAGTTCAACTGTAGAACACCCAGCTGATGTTACAGAGAATTACTTGTTGTGGGGAGAAAACCTCCACACATTTGGTAACTAGAAATATCAGAAGTGAAGTGTTCTCTGTGAAGATAAAGCAGACACACAGGAAAGAAAGATACAGGAGAAGGAAAGAACTTCAGGTTTTTCTTTTTTAGGTTTAATACAAGGCAATGATGAAAAGACAAACAACCCAAATAAGTGGGCAAAGGACGTGACAGACAAGTGATTGTTTTCCAAAAAAGATCTATAAATGGCCAATAAACACATGAAAAGTTATTCCACATCATTACTCATTAGAGAAATACAAGTAAAGCCACAATGAGACCTTCATGAATCCAAAAGAAATAACAGTAAAGCGATGGCAAGGAAGTGAAGAAACTAGAACTCTCACTCAGGGCTTGTGGGAATGGAGAATGGTGAGGCTGCCGTGGAAAATAATTTGGCAGATCTGCAAAAAGTTAAACATTGTATTATCCTACAACCCAACAATTCCACTTCTAGATACAGACCTAAAACACTGAACGCAAGGATTCAAGCAGATACTTGTGCACCAGTGTTCACACCACCATTATGCACAGCAGCCAAAGGTGAAAACAACTCAAGTGGCCATCAACAGATGAACAGATAAACAAAATGTGGTATATCCATATAATGGAATATTTTCAGGCATAAAAAAGAGTGTAAGTACTGATTTGTCATAACATGGGTGAACTTTAAAAACATTATGCTAAGTGAAATAAGCCAGTTTTAAAAAGACAAATGTTATATAATTCCACTTACATCTAGACAGTACCATCAGAAGTTATCAGGCTGGGAGAAAGGGGGATACAGAGTCCTTAATGGGTACAGTTTGTTAGAAGTGATGAAAAAATTTTGGAAATAGGTAGTCCTGAAAGTTTCACAACACTGTGAATGTAATTAATGCCACTGAACTGTACACATGAAATGGGTAAAATGGCAAATTTTATGTTTCTATATATATAACCACAGTTAAAAATTGCTGCGACATAGTTACATACTATATCCCAACAGAGAATTTTACCTTCCTTCCATTCTGGTATTACTGGTTACCTTACTAAATTAACCACAGCTATTAAATCTCTGTAATGTACAGACCGTTTCTGTTTTATCCTGATGTTTGCCTGGCAACTCTGCTATAAGTGACGGGCAAAAGTTTGTGTATTTAACAAAGAAGGACAGTCTTACAGACTCACCGAAAAGGAGAATACCAGGTACTTCAAACTGCTGACATGGCAGAAGAGACTCTTGATTACAGATTTCTGAGCTGACACTACATTGACAACCTTGAGACCATACCAGTGCATTTAATGAAGATTTCCAGGTTTCTTTCTTTCTTTTTTTTTAAAAGATTTTATTTGATAGAGAGAAACACAGCTAGAGAGGGAACATAAGCAGGGGGAGTGAGAGAGAAAGAAGAAGGCTTCCCGTGGAGCAGGGAGCCCTATGAGGGCCTCGAACCCAGGACCCTGGGATCATGACCTGAGCCGAAGGCAGACGCTTAACAACTGAGCCACCCAGGAGCCCCCAGGTTTTTTTCTAATCTAAAAGCATGTAGTTTTACAAAAAACAGACTACTGACCCAAGATCCAGCAGAACATCAACTACACAGGACTGAATAAATTGATGAAGGAAATTTTACTGTGGTTATGTATTTGGAATATTGTTGATGTTGTTTTAATGTTTCATTTTCTGAGTATACGAGAAAATCCTTTTTTTGTAAATTATTTGTAACTCAAAACAATTTAGTAGACACTGCTTCTGTAAACTAAATTAAAATATTTTAAAATAATATGGTTTGCATTTACCTCTTCATCTTACCCCTCCTTCTGAATTCAGAAACTTTTATTAAGTCTCCTTACTTTCCACAGCAATATAGTTATTTGCATTGGTTGTTTAAGATAGAGCAAGAAACAGACTCGATTATAAAGAACAATCTCATGGTTACAAGAGGGGAGGGTAGTAGGTGATGGCTTAAATAGGTGCTAGGGATTAAAGAGTGCACATCTCATGATGAAAACAGAGTGGTGTATGGAACTGCTGTATTACTATACTGTACATCTGAAACTCGTGTAGCAGTGTATGTTAACTACCTGAAATTAAAGTAAAAACTTAAATTAAAAAAATAGATGTACTCATGATCTGCTACTTCAGTTGATCTTATAAACTACAGCATAAAACCTAAAAATCGGGGCGCCTGGGTGGTTCAGTTGGTTAAGTGACTGCCCTCAGCTCAGGTCATGATCCCAGAGACCCGGGATCAAGTACCACATCGAGCTCCCTGCTCGGCGGGAAGCCTGCTTCTCCCTCTCTCACTCCCCCTGCTTGTGTTCCCTCTCTGGCTGTGTTTCTCTCTGTCAAATAAATAAAATCTTAAAAAAAAACCCTATAAATCAATTATGTTGTCCTTTTTTTTAAACCAAGATATAAATGGACAAATAGTGCAACCAAGGTCTTACACGGAGTATCATACTTGAGAATGACAGCCATTTAATCAGGTATGAGAGGATAATCTTAAGGTGTAAGGTTGATCTTACCTCAACTTACATGCCTACAAAATCCCCTCAGAGAATTATCCTGGTACCTTTTTTATAAGGTACCAGTATGAATGTGGAAGGGGAGTTTACCTTCCAAGAGGTCAGGAACCTTCAGTAAATTTCAGGGACCTTGAGAAAAGAGGACTTTCCTCTAAATCATAGGTGCTACAGGTGAAATTGGGTAGAGAGGGTTTCTTGGCTCTGGTATCCTAGCTTTGGAATAGCAAAAGATAACAAAACACACACATAATTCAATTTTGCATATACTTGTAAATGCACCTCCTAACTGTCTGTGTGTCTTTTAATTCTCCTTTTAACCACCTTTAACACTTCAGTAGTTCCTTTATTAATTAATGACTTAAATAAAATCTTTGACATGCGTTTAAAAAATAAAAATGGAAATTAAAACTCTAAAAGAGAGAAAATGATACATTTGGAAGACAGGCAAAGGAAGAAGTCCCCAAGGAAGAAAACTGAACCAATGAAATAAAAACAACTGTCCAAAAACAGTTCTCTGACTTTTTTCATTTAGCATAATGCCCTCTAGGTTCATTCCTGTCATTTTAAGTGGCAGGATTTCCTTCCTTTTTTAAGGCTGAATGTTTCATTGTAAGTACATATCGACATATACATATCACATTTTCTTCATCCATTCCTCTGTTGATGAACACTTAAATTATTTCCTTGTCTTGGGGCGCCTGGGTGGCTCAGTTGGTTAAGTGACTGCCTTTGGCTCAGGTCATGATCCCGGAGACCCGGGATCGAACCCCGCATTGGGGTCCCTGCTCCGCAGGAAGCCTGCTTCTCCCTCTCTCACTCCGCCTGCTTGTGTTCCCTCTCTGTCAAATAAATAAAAAAAATTATTTCCTTGTCTTGCCAATTGTGAATAATGTAATGAATATAGAGGTGCAGGTTATCTTTTTGAGTTGGTGAATTCGTTTCCTTTGGATATATACCCAGAAGTAAAATTTCTAGATCATTCTATTTTTAATATTTTGAGGAACCTCCATAACTGTTTTCCATAGTGGCTATTATCAATTATACATTCCCACCAATGTACACAAAGGTTCTCTTTTCTCCACACCCTCTTTAGTACTTTTATCTCTTGTCCTTTTGATAATAGGCGTTCTTTTAAAGAAGTTTTAGGTTCATAGCAAATTTGGGTGGAGAGTACAAAGTTCCCACATATACCAAGCCCACCTCCCCAAAGAACATCCCTCACTACTGAACATTCCATGCCATAGTGCTACATTTGTTCTAATCAATCAACCTGCACAACATTTTCACCCAAATTCTATAGTTACATTAGGCTTCACTCGTGATGTTGCATGTTTGATAGGTTTTGACAAATGTATAGTGACAGGTATTCTACTGCTGTAGTATCATACAGAATAGTTTCACTGCCCTAAAAATTCTCTATGTTCTGTCTATTCATCCTTTCCTCCCCAACTAACCTCTGTCAACCAGTGATCCTTTTATTTTCTCCAGTTTTGACTTTTCTGGAATATCATATAGTCGGAATCATGTGGTAGGTAGCCTTTTCAGATTGGCCTCTTTCACTTAATAATATGCATTTAAGATTCCTCCTTGGGGTGCCTTGGTGGCTCAGCTGGTTAAGCAGCTGACTCTTGATTTCAGCTAAGGTCATGATCCTGGGGTCCTAGATCTAGCCCCACACTGGGCTCCATGCTCAATGGGGAGTCTGCTTCAGGATTCTCTCTCTCTCTCTGCCCCTCCCTCCACTCTCTCTTTCTCTCAAATAAATAAATCTTTTAAAAAAGATTACTCCATGATTTTTCATGGCTTAATAGCTCATTTCTTCTTCTCTCTGATTAATACTTCATTGTTTGGACATACCACAGTTTATCCATTCACTTACTGAAGGATATCTTGGCTGATTCCAAGTGTAAGCAATTATGATGAAACTTCTATAAGGATGCACGTGTAGGTCTTGGCATGGGCATAAGTTTCCAATTTACTTGGGTAAATACCAAAAAGTACAGTTGCTGGAACGTATAGTAAGAGTTGTTGTTTTTTTTTTTAAGATTTTATTTATCTGACAGAGAGAAACACAGCCAGAGAGGGAACACAAGCAGGGGGAGTGAGAGAGGGAGGAGAAGCAGGCTTCCCGCCGAGCAGGGAGCCCGATGCGGGGCTCGATCCCGGGTCTCCGGGATCATGATCTGAGCCGAAGGCAGTCGCTTAACCAACTGAGCCACCCAGGCGCCCCATAGTAAGAGTTTTATAAGAAAGTACCAAATTGTCTTCCAAATGTCTATACCATTTTGCATTCCTGCCTGCAATGAATAAGAATAAGAGTTTCCTATCGTTCCACATACTCACCAGCATTTGATGGTGGCAGTGTTTTAGATTTTTGTGATTCTAATATGTATGTAGTAGTATCTCATTGTTTTAATTTTCAATTCTGTAATGACATGTAGAAATACAGACATATAAATATATAAATATAAATTGTGTGTGTGTGTGTAGTCCAGCTATGTTCCTAGAATGAAGAAACTGATTTTTCAGTGGACAGCATTCTGACATACTCTTTAAATAAAAGTCACTGAAGCTATGAATTTTGCTCTGAGAACTGCTTTAGCACTTTAGATTCTGTTATAAAGTACTTTCAAGATCATTATTTTCAGTATTTTGTAGTTTCTGTGTTTTAAAATGCCCAGTCAAGGGTTTTGTCCTGATTCCATCAAATCCTTGTTTTATTGAATTGTGACCAGATAACATTGCTTTATTTCTGTCTTGGAATTTATTCAGGTTTTCCTTGTGAACAATTTTGAAACTGTTCAAAGGGTACATAAACAGAAGATGAGTTTTCTATTTTCAGGCTATAGTATGTATTTCTTTTAAATCTTTTATAAATAGGTATTTATTATTTAAGTATTCTCTATCCTTTCTTTTTGTCCTTATTATTTTAAATGGCTATCATAGATTGAGAAAGGTGAATTAAATTTTATGTTTAGGTTCTTCCTTATAATTCCTATAGTCCAATACTAAAACCATCAAAGATATCACATATACACAAAAGGAAAAAAAACAAACCAATAACTTCTCAATTTTAGGAAACCAAATTCATCAACAATTATAATAACACACCATGATCAAGTAGGTTTTTTTTTTCCAGAAATGCAATGATGACTTAATTTTGGAAATCTATTACTTTACTTTAATACATTAATACTTCAAAAGAGAAAAATGATATGGTTATCACTACAGAAGCTGAAAAGGCATGTGATTCAATTCAATATTGATTCTTTAAAATTCTAACTAAAATAGGAACACATGGACAAAAGATAAAAAAGTATGCCTACACCTAGAGCCAATACCATCATTAATGAAGAAACAGTAGCAAGTTACTATATAACTTTATTAAAAGGTCTACTACTATTTTGATTATTACATAATAAATGTTAACAGTATCTGATTACGATTATGGTTTAGAAGGCTTTGTAGCCTACCTTTACTCTGAGCTTGATTAAAATTAGACATGAAATCTAGTGACCTAAGGCAGTAATGTCATTCTGAACAATAATGATCCTATTTTATTCTTACTTCACGCAGTTTGTCAGAGAGTCAAAGTACAGCCATACAGTAGGGAAAAATTAGTCCTCAAACAACCATTTGACTGGTTATCAAGTACTGAAATGGCACAAATTTCTGGTGATAAAGACTGGGTTATTCAGACTGGAAACACCTTTTATAACTGTGTTACCAAACTCCCAGTTCCCACTGTACCTGTTTCTTTCAGGAGATTCCAGATTTCTCTGCATTTATGGATCTGCTCAAGGGCACGATTCAGTAACATGGTCTATTTGGCAACAATGCAATAAGAAAATTAGTTTCACTTTAAGCAAATTAAAATAATATATCATATTCATCAAAAGCAGTTAAAACTAAAATGATAGAAAAATTACAGTTTAAGCTGAACATCTTATAATTTAATAAAAATATTAAGCTCTATTTAATTTTTCTTTTTTAAAAGATTTTACTTACTTATTTAGAGAGACACAGAGAGAGAGAAAGCACAAGCAGGGGGAGCGACAGAGGGAGAAGGAGAAGCAGACTCCCCATTGAGCAGGGAGTCCAATGTGGGACTCAATATCAGGACCCTGGGATCATGACCTGAGCCAAAGGTAGACACTTAACCAAATGAGCCACCCAGGTGCCCCTATTTGTATTTTTCTTAATGTCCCAGGAAATGAGGATTAAATAGCACTATCAATTTTAATAATATAGGACATGAGTATGAGGAGTTCCATGGACCCTCTCCCTAGCAAAACAACCACAACTGGTGAATTATAAAACACAAATATGTAAAGTCTCAGGAAACTGCCCAAAGGGCAAAAAGAAAATGAAGAAACATCTATTCCAGGAACTCTACTAAGTCTCAGTAAGACAGTAAACACCCATAATAGTTGAACCCTCATTTGCTCACCAACCACTTCCAGCTCAGTGTGAGTGCTACTTTACGGGGGTGTGACCAAGAAGATGGGGCTCATTCTATTCTCAGCTTCTAGGCTAGGGATTTCCAGAAGGGGCATGCTGCCAGCACTTCTCATCCTCCTCCCCCAGGTCTGTATTGTAGGAGCTCTATTATAAACAAGCACAAATGAGAGGCCTGGAGCTTTCTTCCTCTACCCAGTCCCTATAACCAGGCATGGGAAACTGCAATTATTGGGCCTCAATTGCCCTCACTGCAGCTTGCTTATAGGACAGAGTTTTCATGCTGGGAGAGGTAAGTTCAGAATGCAGAATGCCAGGGACTATGAATAAGTTCAGAATGCAGAATGCCAGGGACTATAACTCCTGCTCAGCCTCTTACTCACAGAACTGGACTGTCACTCTGAGAGAAATGTGCCATGTTCCCACCTCCAGCTCCAAAACAGTGGCATAAAACTTCTCAGAAGAAGCAGCTCATTAGAAGAGTGAGCTCTGTATCTATGCCCAAGAGGACTCACTTTAATTGGAACACAGCTTGGGGAAGTTTAAGTCTAAGATTACTATAAAAAAGAAAAAAAATGGAGATTCTGGAGTTGAATCCCTAAAAAGAGGCTGATAGCTCAATGATATCAACATGCAAAACAGAAGACCAGCTGGAAGTTTAGAGAGGGAACCAGGGTAAGAGAAAACTAGGAAGATCCCTACCACTTTTCAAAAGGGCCTCACTTTAAGTGTATCAGACTGTGGAACAATTAATGTCAAAAGCATTTTTAAACACACACATGCACATGTGCACACACACAAGCAACCACGCTAGTAATTAGTCAAGATTAACATCTGGGTTAATACTAACAAAAGACCACTCAGAAGTTAATAGGGACATCGAGGAAAGAGAAATTATAAAAATAACCCTGCTAAAACTACTTTCATCCCTTTGTAGAGGAGGGGCCAGGGTGACTCCACAGGTGAAGATCGTGACCTCTGAAGAGTGGTATCAGAAGCTGTATACACTTCTGTATAGTTGAGGGAATTAGACTTGACTGAATGAGCCCAGCCAAGTCACTAAACCAATAAACAAGTACTAACAACAACAAACCAAGCACAGAGGGGAAAGAGTATTCAAAGATGCTTCAATATATTATCTAAAATGTCTAGTTTTCAACAGAAAATTGTGAGATATGCAAAGAAATGGTGAAGTAGGACCCAAATGTATTTTCAAACAAAAGAAAAATCACACTTTAACAAAGGTTTGATGACAATGTCTCAGCAAATACAGAATTTCAATAAAGGCAGTGGGATAACATACTCAATATGATGAAAGAAAGTAACGGTTAGCCAACAATCTAATAACCAGCAAAACTATCTTTTAGAACTGAAAGCAAAAAATAAAAAGACTTCCCAGATAAACAAAAGCTGATAGAATTTATTGCTAGCAGAACCATTTTATAAAAATTCTTTAGGCTGAAAACAAATGATGCTGGCTAGTACTCTGAATCCAAGTGAAAAATAGTACACTGGTAAAAGCAATCGTATAATAAGTATGTAATTATAAAAGTATATAAATATTTATTTCTTCTTGCTTCTCTCAATTGTTTTAAAAAGCAATTATATAAAACCATTGTTTTTTTTTTAATATACCTAACAGATATCCGTAGATCATTCCACTAACCCAAGAAGCACAGAAATTCTCAAGCACACATGGCACTTTCTCTAGGACAGACCACATGCTAGGTTGCAACACAAACTTTAAATAAAGTTAAAATAACATGAAATCACACAAACTACATACTCTGACCATAGTGGAATAAGCTTAGACATCAATAAGATAAGTATGGGAAACTCACAAATATGTGGATATTAAATAAGAGATTACTAAATAAACTAAACAATGGGTCAAAGAAAAGGTCACAATGAAAATAAAAAAATAATTTGAGATGAATGAAAAGGAAACACAACATACAAAAACTTATGGGATGCTGCTCAAGCAGTATCCTGTGGTCCTAATCTATCCCCCTCAACCAGTTCATATGTTGAAATCTTAAACCTCAAAGGTGCCAGGTGTTAGTAGGTGGGGCTTTTAGGAGGTGCTAAAGTCACAAAGGTAGAGCCCTCATGAATGGGATCTATGCCCTTATTAAGGGGCTCCAGAGAGATCCTTAGCCCTTTCCACCATGCGAAGATAAAGTAAGAAGGTGCAAACTATGAACCAGGAAAAAGGCCCTCACCAGAGATCACAACCACGCAAGTACCTTGATCTTGTACTTCTAGCCTCAACTGTGAGAAATAAGTTTCTGTTGTTTATAAGCTTCCAAGTCTGTGGTGTTTTCATTACAGCAGCCTGAACAGGTTAAGACCAAAGACCGGCACAGAGAATGGGGTGCTTCTGTAACCAACATCTGGACGTATGGAGGCAGTTTTGGAACTGTGTAATGGGTAGAAGCTGGAAGAGTTCGGAGGTGTGAGCTAGAAAAAAACCTACACTGCTGTGAATGAATGTTTAAGAGCAATTCTCATATTTGAAAGAGGACTTCAGCTACCTCCATTTGTTACCTCAGTCTGTACTTTCTAACTGATAAAGTTCTTTTTGGTTTATCTCTTAACTCAGGCAAAAGACCCTGTGGGCAAAGCATCCCATGATGCAAACCAAATTACCCTCTCAAGCAATAAGGATTACCCTGAGCCAGCAAGACCCCATGTAACTGATCCCGAGACAATGACTATATCTTCATGTACCTACTGACCTTTGTCCCACGTTTTCCCTGCATAAACCTAGAACTATTTTCAGCACTTCGGTGACTGTCTTTGAGACACTAGTTTGCTGCCTTCCCACTGTTGGCCTCACTGAAATAAATTCCTTTCATGTTTCACCACGAATCACCTCTCTGCTTTTGGATCTTGTCAGCAGAGCATGGCCAAACCTGGTCTGTCTGGGATCCCCAGAGCCAGGTGCTCTTGCAACCTTGTGCTCTGGTTACTTGAGGACCAAGAAAGAGAAGAGTTGCAGAGATCAACCTTCTTGGAGAACAGTTTGAGAATACTATGAAGAGAATGTTGATAGAAATATGGACATTGAAGGTCATTCTGATGAGGAATGAGGAACAGTGGAAATTGGAGGAAAGGCCACCCATGCTGTAAGATAACAAAGAGCTTGGTGGGATTGTGTTTATGTCCTAGTGTTTTATAGAAGGTAATCGTTCTGAGTGGTGAAACTAGGTTATTTGGCCAAAGAAATTTCTAAGCAAAGTGCTGAAAAAGTAGCCTGGTGTCTTTTGAATGCTATAGTAAAATGTAAGAAGAGAGAAATGATTTAAAGGTGGAAATGCTGATAAAAAAGGAAGCACAGGAGCGCCTGGGTGACTCAGTCAATTAAGCGTCTGCCTTCTGCTCAGGTTGATCCCAGTGTTGTAGGACCCACACTGAGCCCTGCATCACATTGATCTCCCTGCTTCAGTGGGGATTCTGCTTATCCCTCTCCTTTTGCACACCCCCCTTTCCCACTGTGTCTCACCCTCTTGCATGCTCTCTCAAATAAATAAATAATTTTTTTTTAAAAAAAGGAAGCACAATTTAAAAATTTGGAAAATTTTCAGCCTATCAAATTGAAAGAAATAAGAAAGCTAATTTGAGACAGAACACAAAGGGTATGGCTGAATTTGATAAGGAGAATGCTGTGGTTCAGCCAACTCAACAGAAGCCAGGAGCTATTCTCACCAAGACAATGGGGAGATTGGTCAGCCATATAAACAGAAGTTAGTACCTACTGTCCAGAGCAATGGAAGAATGACCTGAGGCAGTTCAGAGTTCTTGGGGCTGGCCCTAAAACAGCCCCCCAACACAGGCCC
This sequence comes from Spilogale gracilis, assembly GCA_004023965.1. Classification (NCBI taxonomy): domain Eukaryota; kingdom Metazoa; phylum Chordata; class Mammalia; order Carnivora; family Mephitidae; genus Spilogale; species Spilogale gracilis. Next base: position 52,403 of record PITA01009441.1, read on the forward strand.
TAGGGTGCAAGGGCCTAAGGGGAAGAATGATTTCAAAGGAGAAGCCATAGCTCCCCAGTGCCACCGCACCTTCCTGGCCTCCCCTTCTCAAATTCTGGTGCCATGTTCCACAGCCACTCCAAGTGCACAGCAGGCTGTTATGGCTGCCCCTCCAGATGGCATAGGTTACAAAATTTGGGAAATCATTAGCTTGGTGTCCTCATGGTATGCACAGTGCAAGAGCAAGGAGCACAGTGGCTTCCACCTAGATTTCAAAAGATGCCCGAGGAACCTTTGGAGCTCAAAGAACCTCGGTGAGTGTGGGGCTACTGCAGGTCACCCCCATTAGGGGCAACGCCCAGTGAAGCTTTCCACCCCAGGACAGCACAACTACTGTGAGGGATTCCAGCCTGAACCTTAATCTGTGAGAGCTGTAGGCTTGGGGGTACACCTGGGAGAACCATGTGGGTGGGCCCTAGAGGTCTGGGGGCCCAACTTCAGCCCCAGTGGGTCCAGAATGTAGGACACAATGCCAAGGAGGATTGTTCTCAAGCCTTGGTAATTAATATTATTTGCCCCACTAGGTTTCGGACTTACTTTGAACCTGTTAACTTGGTTGTTGTTGTTGTTTTTCCTATTTCTCCTTTTTGAACAGGAATAACTCTTATTCCTTTCTCTCCATTGTATTTTGGAAGCATGTAACTTATTTGATTTCACAGGTTCATAGCTGGAGAGCAATTTGCCTCAGGATGAATTGTACTTTGAGTCTTATCTCATTATCTGGTTCAGATTTTGAGTGGATGCTAGAAAGTTTGGAGCTGTTGAGATGAAATGAATGTATTTTGCATGAGAAGGACATGAATTCTGGGGGGCCAAGGGAGGGATGCTGTGGGTCTGAATGTGTCCCTCAAATTTATAGTGTTTCAAACAGCTTAAGACACAATGCTTAGAGGGAAATTTATAGCTATAAAAGTTGATATTACAAAAAGAAGAAATAAATCATTAAACTAAACTTCTACTGTAAGATACTGGAAGAAAAGCAAACTAAAACATAAGCAACAAGAAGGAAAAAAGTGATAAAGATTAGAGTGGGAAATTATGAAACAGAGACCAGATACATAATAGGGAAATAAAAGCAAAGTTGGTTCTTGAAAAAGAATAGTAAATTGAAAAAATGTTATATAAACTTGTCAAGAAAAAAAAAAGGAGAAGACACAAATGACTAAAATTAGGAGTGAAACAGGGGGAATAATTACCAAACTTACAGAAATAAAAAAGATGATAATAAGGGAATACCATGAATAATTGTTAAGCCAAAAAAAAATAGATCACTTACATTATAATGGACATATTTTCAGAAACATACTACTGAAACTGACTCAACTGACTCAGAAATTAAAAATCTACTTGACTACAAAAAAAGAAGTAAAAAAATACTCTGAAAACTATAAAACATTGTTGGAATAAATTAAAATCAAAATGAATGGCAAAGACATCCCATATTTATGGGTAATGAGACTTATTACTATTAATATCACAATACTGCCCAAACTGTTCTACAGGTTCAGTGCAATCCCTATCAAAAGCCTAGTTGGGTTCTTTGCAGATTTGACTACTTTACCCCAACATGCATATAGAAATTCAAAAGACCCCCAACAGCCCAAACAATTTTGAAAAAGAAGGACAAAATTGGAGGACTAACACATCTCTATTATAAAACTTACTACAAAGCTATAATAATTAAAACAGTGTGGTTTTGCCATAAGGCTAAAAAACAGACGTCAATAGAATAGAAATAATCCTCCTCATTTATGGTTACTTGATTTTCAACAAGGATGACAAAATAATTCAATGGGGAAAATGCCTTCAACAAACAGTCCAGGGACAACCGGATATTTAAATGCGAAAAAAACGAAGTTGGGCCCCCATCTCAAACCATACACAAAAATTAACTCAAAATGGAATGTAACAAGTAAAAATAAAAAAAAACTGTTAGAAGAAAACATATGGATGAACCTTACTGATCTTTATTAGGCAACAGTCTTAAACACTGACCCCAGAAGCACAAGCACAACAAAGTAAATAAAATAGGTATCATCAAAACTAAAAATGTTTGTGCTTCAAAGGGTACTGGTAAGAAAGGGAAAAAGACAACCCACATCATGAAAGAGAGTAACTGCAAATTGTTATCTGAGAAGAGTCTAGTATCAAGAATATAAAGCAACTATTAGAACTGAATAATAAAATGACAAACAACCCTACTAAAAATGGGCAAAAAACCCCCTGAATAGACATTTTCCAAAGAACATATATAAATGGCAAATATGTATGTGAAAAGATGTTCATATCTTTTGTTATTCGTCATGATATCATTAGTTATTAGAAAATGCAAATCAAAACTGTAATGACATAACACTTAGTACTCACTAGCAAGGCCATAATCCAAGGGATATAACAGCAAGCTGTGGCAAGGAAGTGGAGAAAGTGGAACCCCAGCCCAGTGCTGATGAGAATGTAAAATGGTTTCACTGCTTTAAAAAATACTCTGGTAGTTCCTTAAAGTATTAAGCACAAAGTTATCATAAAACCTCACAATTCCACTGCTAGGTATATACTCAAGGGAAAATAAAACACATATCCACACAAAATCTGTATATAAGTGTTTATCACAGCATTATTTGTAACATCTGAAAATTGAAAACACTCAATATACATCAGTGGATGAATGATAAAATGTGGTATACTCATACAATGGAATATCACTCAGCCATCAGTGGGAATGGAGTACTGATCCAAACCATGACATGGTGAACCTATTAAAAATTGTTGAAAAATTATATAGGGAGCCAGTCAGAAAAGACTAAGCCATATGATAATATTTATATGAAATATCCAGAATAGGCAAACCTATAAAGATACAAAATAGATTAGTGGTTGCCTAGGGCTGCTGGTTGGGATAGGGAGTGACGGCTAATAGCTAAGTGATATATTTTTAGAGTGATGAAAATGTTTTAAAATTATGTTGTGTTGGGGGGCACCTGGGTGGCTCAGTTGGTTAAGCAACTGCCTTCGGCTCAGGTCATGATCCTGGAGACCCGGGATCGAGCCCCACATTGGGCTTCCTGCTTGGCGGGAAGCCTGCTTCTCCCTCTCTCAGTCCCTCTGCTTATGTTCCCTCTCTCGCTGTGTTTCTCTCTGTCAAATAAATAAAATCTTTAAAAAAAAATTATGTTGTGTTGGGCGCCTGGGTGGCTCAGTGGGTTAAAACCTCTGCCTTCGGCTCAGGTCATGATCTCATCAGGGTCCTGGGATTGAGGCCTGCATCAGGCTCTCTGCTCAGCAGGGAACCTGCTTCCTCCTCTCTCTCTGCCTTCTTCTCTGCCTACTTGTGATCTCTCTCTCTGTCAAATAAATAAATAAAATCTTAAAAAAAATTATGTTGTGTTGATAGCTGCACAAATCTGAATATTCTATAAACCATTAAATAGTATACTTTACTGGGTGGATCACAAGGTACGTTAATTATACCTCAATAAGTTTGCTAAAAAATAATCCAGGGTAGGGATCAGGATGCATTAGTATAAAAGGCCAAACAGTAAATGATTTAGGCTTTACCAGCCACACAAACTGTCTTTCACATATTTTTCTTTATTTTCAATTACAACCTTTCACAAATGAAAAAAATTCTTCTTTGTTTTAAGGATTTTATTTATTAATTTGACAGAGAGAGCTACACAGTGAGAGAGGGAACACAAGCAGGGGGAATGGGAGAGGGAGAAGCAGGCTTCCTATGGAGTAGGAAGCCCAATGCAGGGCCTGTTCCCAGGACCCCGGGATTATGACTTGAGCCAAAGGCAGCCGTTTAACGACTGAGCCACACAGGTGCCCCCATAAAAAAAAATAATAATAAAATCTTAACACTCAGGCTGTAGAAACACAGGCCATCAGCCTGATCTGGCTAGTCAGCAGTAATTTATCCAACCCATTTTAGGAAACAGATGTAGTTCCTCGATAAGTTATAATGGCTGTATATTTTTTCCTAAGATTTGTTCATTTATTTTAGAAAAAGAGAGAGTGCATGCAAGCAGAGGGAGAGAATCCTTAAGCAGATTCCCCGCTGTGTGCACAGCAGGGGCATGGGGCTCAATCCCCTAACCCAGAGATCATGACCTAAGCCGAAATCAAGAGTCAGAGGCTTAACTGAGCCACCCAGGCGCCTTGCTGTATATTTTTTTATTGAAGTATAATTGACATACAATGTTAAATTAGTTTCATTTGCACAACATATTCATTGACCAATTCTATGCATTACTCAATAATCACCACAATCACTATAGTCACCACATAATGTTATTAAAATGCTATTGACTATATGTTATTAACTATTGACTGTTCTGTACTTTTCATGTTCACAAATTATTTATTATATAACTGGTAGTTTGTATCTCCTAATCCACTTTTCCTATTTTGCCCATCACCATATCCACTTCCTCTCTGACAATAACCAGTCTGTTCTCTGTATTTAAGAATCTGTTTGCTTATTTGTTTGCTTTTTCCTTTTTTTTCTTTTCCTTTTTAGATTCCACATATAACTGAGATCATATGGTTTATATTTCCTTTCTCTGCCTGACTTACTTCACTTAGCATTATACTCTAGGTCCATCCATATTGTCACAAATCATCAGATCTCATTCTTTTTTATTGCTCAAAAAATTTAAATATAGAAGTGGGAGAGGAAGATGGCGGCAGACTGGAAGACACCAGGTTCATCTCGTCCCATGAACACAACCAGATAATTATCAAGTCATCCTAAATACCCAAGAAATCAACCTGAAGACTGACAGAACAAACTCCACAACTAAAGGGAGAGAAAAGGCCATATCAAAGAAGGTAGGAAGTGCAGAGATGTAATTTAAGGGAGAAACAGATCACAGGTACTTCAGAGGAGAGGGAACTTGTGGTCATGGAGGAGGGCAAGACAGAGACACAGAGAGAGGAGGATATAGGGGAATGGACAAGAAGAACATTTCCCCAAAACTATTGGCTTGGAAAATGAGAGGAACTGAATTTTGGGAGTTGGTGCAACAAGCCAGACTTAAAGCCTGGAGTTTTAAAAGTCAGCAGGCTTGGCTGGGATAGAAATTTGAGGGTACTATGCTGCTCCTGGAAAGAAGGCAGGCAAACAACCCATGGTAAGACAGCATAGAAATAGAGATCTGAGGGACTTGGAGGGAAGGGGGTGGAGGGATGGGAGAGACTGCTGGTGGGTACTGAGGGCACCTATTGCATGGAGCACTGGGTGTGGGGAATGGGCAATGAATCTTGGAACACTGAAAAAAAATTTAAGTAACAATAAAAAAAAGAAAAGAAAGAAATAGAGATCTGAAGAATGTCTGGGGCATACAATGGGAGATTATTCCTTCAGGACTGTCTGAGAAGAAAAGAGCAGGCTGGTACCATTTTCTCCCCCGAGCCCCTCAGCATAAACAGAGAACCACCTGAGGGAAGCAGCGCAGCAAGGGCACTGGCTGCTTAACTTGCTGCACCTCCCTGTGTCCTGGTGGGACTATCCTTCTCAGTCAAGCCTACCTCAGTCCCAGCATGGTGAGCCCCTCTCCCAGAAGACCAGCATGAACCCCTGCCCACACCATATCTCCCAACCAGAGAGTTCTGCAGGGTCTCTGTCTTGGTGGAGTTGATACTAGGTCTCATTTCACAAGCAAACTGTACCACAACTAATCAAAACTTGCCACATGCAGGCCAGGGACCAAACACTGCCCACAGTAGGCAAGGAGAACCTCTGCAGATGACTGGCCTGAAACGCAGAGCAGACAAAACGCAACAGCAGAGTGCAGTGCACATAGCACATACCAGACACACTCTGGGAAGCACCAGGGCCTAGGCATGACATGAGCTCTTCTTCATAAGGACATTACTTTCAGGATCAGGAGACATAACTGGCTTTTCTAACACAGAGAAGAAAGCAAAGACTTAGACAAAATTCCAAGATGTAGGAATTTATCCAAATGAAAGAACAAGATAAGGCCATGGCCACAGATCTAAGTGAAACAGATATAAGTAATATTCCTGATAAAGTATTTCTTCATTCATTCCTTCATTCATTTTACAGAGATGGACAGAGAGCCAGATAGTGGGGATATGAGGGAGAGGGACAGGGAGAGAGAGAATCTCAAGCAGACTCCCTGCTCAGCACAGAGCCTGACACGAGGCTCAATCTCATGACCCCAAGATCATGACTTGAGCTGAGATCAAGAGTTAGATGCATAACTGACTGAGCCACCAAGTAGAGGATAGAGAATTTAAAGCAATAATTGTAAGGATACTCACTGGGCTTGAGAAAAGAAGACACCAGTGAGACCCTTACCACCAAGATAAAAGAGTTAAAAAAGAATCAATCAGAGATGAAGGGTACAACAAACAAGACTGAAAACAGGCTTGATGTAAAGAAAAAAAAACTGGAAGAAGCGGAGGAATGAATTAATGACTTAGAAGATAAAACAATGGAAAATAATGAAGCTGAACAAAAGAGATGAATAATTATGCAACATGGGAAGAGACTTAGGGAACTCAGTGACTCCATGAAATATAGTAACACTCATATTATAGGAATCCCAGAAGAAAACAAAAAGTGGGCAGAAAATTTATATAGCAGAAAACTTCCCTAATCTGGGGAAGGAAAGAGACACTGAGATCCAGGAGGCACAGAGGACTCCCATCAATATCAACAAAAGCAGACCAACACCAAGACATACTGTAATTAAACTGGAAAAATACAGTGATAAAAAATCCTAGGGGCACCTGGGTGGCTCAGTTGGTTGGGCAACTGCCTTCGGCTCAGGTCATGGTCCCGGAGACCAGGGATCGAGTCCCACATAGGGCTCCCTGCTCGGCAGGAGGCCCACTTCTCTCTCTCTCACTCCCCCTGCTTGTGTTCCCTCTCTGGCTGTGTTTCTCTCTGTCAAATAAATAAAAAATCTTTAAAAAAATCCTAAAAGCAGCAAGACAAAAGAAGCCCTTAAGAGAAAACCTGTAAGGCTAGCTAGAGATTTCTCAACAGAAACTTGACAAGGCAGAAGAAAGTGGCATATATTCAACATGCTGAATGGGAAACATCTGCAGCCAAGAGTCTTCTATCCAGCAAGGCTATCATTAAGAATAGAAGGAGAGAGAAAGAATCTCCCAGACAAACAAAAACTAAAGTAATTTGTGGCCACTAAATCAGCCCTGCAAGATATATTAAAGGGCACTATGTCTGCAAAAGAGAGACTACAAGTGACAATGACAAGAAAGGATGAGAGAAAATCTCCAGGAACAACAACAAAACAAATTCTAAAATAGCACTAAATACATATCTCTCAAGAATTACTGAGGCACCTGGGTGGCTCAGTGGGTTAAAGCCTCTGCCTTCGGCTCAGGTCATGAACTCACGGACCTGGGACGGAGGCAGGCATTGGGCTCTCTGCTCAGCAGGGAGCCTGCTTCCTCCTCTCCTCTGCCTGCTTCTCTGCCTACTTGTGATCTCTCTGACAGATAAATAAATAAATAAATAAAATATTTTAAAAAAAGAATTATTAAAAAAAAAGAATTACTCTGAATGTGAATGGACTAAATGCTCCAATCAAAAGACAAAGGGTGTCTGAAAGAATGAAAAGCAAGACCCATTTATATGCTGCCAATAAGAGGTTCATTTTAGACCTAAAGACACCTGCAGATTGAAAGTGAGGAGGTAGAGAAACATTTATCATACAAATGGATGTCAAAAGAAAGCCAGAGTAGTAATACTTATATAAACTGGACTTTTTTATTCTTGCATTGCTTTTATCCTCCGTTGGTATCAAGGTAATACTGGCTTCACAGAATGCTTCTGAATGTGTTCCCTCTATTCCATTATTTCTAAGATTTTGATAAAGATTGTCACTATTTTTTTAATGTTTGATAGCATTCACCAAAGAAACCATGTAGTCTTAGGCTTTTCTGTGTTGTGAGATTTTTGATTCCTAATTCAACATTCACTCTTGTTATTAGTCTAAGATTTCTGATTTGTTAGTATAGAATTGTTTATATTTATCTGTTATCACCCTATGTATTTCTGAGGTTATCTGTGTTTTCCATTTCTCATTTTGGTTTTTGAGTCTTCTCTTTCTTCTTAGTGGATTTACTTAAAGCATTGCCAATTTTGCTTATTTTTTTGGAAAACCTGATCATTACTTTCAATGTTATGCTATTATTTATTCTGGTCTCTATAAATTTCTGATTTTTCTTTGTTATTTCCTTCCTCTACTAAACTTCAGCTAAGTCTCTTCTTTTTTAGTTCCTTGTGGTGTAATGTTGTTTATTTGAACATTTTTCTTAATACAAGCTATTTTAGCATAGATTTCTCTCTAAAATCCACTTTTGATGTATCCCACAGGTTTCAAAATACTGTGTTTTCTTTTTTATTTCTTTGTTTTGAGACATATTTTGATTTGTTGGTTGATTTATTATTTGGCACCTTGCTTGTGCAGTACTATTTAATATTTACATTGAAAAAATGAGATAAAAAGAAATAACACAAAATATCAGACCTGTGGACAAGATCATACAGTCTACTATATGTGTAATTTGAATCCTAGGAGGCAAAGAGATAAATGGGACAGAAAAAAATGTTTGAAGAGATAGTGGTCAAGAATTTTTCAAAATTAATGAAACACATCAAACTATAGTTGCAAAATGCTCAGAGAATGGCAAGGATTTTTTTTTAAATTTTAACCTACATATACTATATTTGAACTGCTACAAAACAAAGATAAAAGAAAATCTTGTAGACAGTCAATGGAAAAAAGTAATATATGTGTATATAGAACAAAGATGAGGCTAACAGACTCCTCAGCAATTGTGCAAGCCCAACAACACTGGAATGACATCTTTAAAGTGCTAAAATTAAAAAGAACTGATGGCTCTAAATTCTACACACAGCAAAACTGTGTTTGAAAAATAAAGGAAAAATGCTTTTTCAGAAAAAGACTGGGGAAACTCAGTAGATCAACACTACCAAAAATGTTAAAGTTCTTGAGGCAAAAGGAATAGGATATCAAACAGTAATCTGGATCTCAACACAGAAATGAAGATTCAAGGAAGTCCTTAAAATGTACATAAATATAAAGAACATTTTACTTCTATTTAATAGCTCTAAAAATAAATTGACAGCCTCATCAAAAATAAGAACAATATATTGAGAGTTTATAATATATGTAAAAGTAAAATGTGTAATAACAATAGTACAAAAGATGGAAGGGAAAATTGAAAGCATATGAGTGTAAGATTCTCACATGACATGCATTAGTTAATATGTTCTCACTTTTTGGTTTGAACTTTGGTACAAATTTCATTTTCACCTGAAATAAATAAGCCTGTTAGCACATGTAAGGAGTTGGAAAAAGAATTAAATAAAGAAATACCATACGATCCAGTAATTCCACTACTGGGTATTACCAAAGAAAACAAAAACACTAATTCAAAAAGATACATGCATCCTTATGCTTACTGCAGCATTATTTTACAATAGCCAAGATATAGAAGCAACCCAAGTATCTACTGATAGATAAGTGGATGAGAAGATGTGGAATATGCAATGGAATATTACAACTGCTGTATTTTTTTTAAAGCATCCATCACTTCCCCTCAACTTACACTCAGGAGAGTAGAGACAACGTTGATCAAACTATACAATCCATCTACATTCCTTCATCATCTCCTATCTGGAAATATTCAAATTTATGAGCATTTAGAGAGCAAGGAGCAGACAAATAGAAGAGATTTCAACAAGTCTTCATTAGACAGACAGAACACCATGGTCTAATTTACAGGGACTAGACTTAGATGGTGAAAGGCAGAAGTGCATCTTCAATTACCTAAATAGGTATTCTTTCAAAACCAAAAAGATTATAGAAGGGTTACTAGGTTAGAGTTCTTAGAAACCATTAATTAACATTTGCAAGAGAAAGAACACAAAAAATGAAGTTGTTGGAAACAAACAATTAAGGACTTTACTTAAGAGTTTGTGAAATTTCTCTCACATCAATTTGATCTCTACTCATTGAGATACAAAATTTAATAAAGTCAGGACTACCAATTTAAGGGAAACACTTTTTTAAAAGATTTTATTTATTTATTTGACAGAGAGAAACACAGCAAGAGAGGGAACGCAAGCTGGAGGAGTGAGAGAGGGAGAAGCAGGCTTCGGCCGGGCTGGGAGCCCGATTCAGGGCTTGATCCCAGGACTCCGGGATCATGACCTGAGCCAAAGGCAGACGCTTAACGACTGAGCCACCCACACACCCCTTAAGGGAAAATCTTTTTAAAGAAAGATTTGTTTCTTTATTTTAGAGAGAAGGAAAGAGAGCACGCATGTGCAAATGGGGGGAGGAGTAGAGGGACAGGGAGGAGTGGGAAAGAATCTCAAGCAGACTCCCTGCTGAGCACAGAGCCCAGTGTGGGGTGAGGCTCAGTCTCACAACCCTGAGATCAAGACCTGAACTGAAATCAAGAGTTGGATGCTCAACTAAGTCACCAGGTACCCCTAAGGGAAAACCTTTTAAAAGGTTAGAAGAACTATGCAAAAACTAGATGCTATTACTCTTTTTAAAGTAAAGCAAAAGGCTCTACTAAGAATAAAATTGCATTTACCCATGCTTTTTAAGAAGCAAAATGATTATTTTTGGTTTTGCTCTGGGGCACATAGGTTGTTTTCTCATATTCTTTTAAAATGGAAAGGTTTCTAAAAAGAGGTCCCTTTATTCCCCAAGGTTAAGGATTTTTCTTCTTTATCTCCAGTACCTACCAGAGTACTTAATACTCAAATGTTTTTTTGAGTTTAAGTCAACAAGGGAACAGAAAGGAAGGGAAATATGTTGGCAGAGATGTGGTAACAGTTTGTTCCAGATCTGAAGAATCGTATGAAAGAAGCAATTAACGGAAGGAAGGAAATAAACAGCAAGAGGGATTTTATACCATTTGGAAAGAGAAGCTGGCAAGTATGGGAAATTGGGATGTCTTCTTTGTCTAGGTAAGAGAGAAAAAGCATAGAGATTAGATTTTAAAATCATACCAGAAATGCTAGCGGTCCAAAATGGAAATAAGTTTCTTAGCCTGGAAGAAAGACAGTAAAAAACCAAAGACAAACCAATACTCTGGTCTGTGGGAGCCTGAGATGTTGATGTTGGCATTTTCTAAAAGGGGTAAGGTATACAAAGCTAAGAGTGGAATTCAGGCAAAGGTAGGAATTCTGTCTTTTTGTTGTTAAAACTGAGTTACTGATAAAATATTTAAGAGTATGGGTCAAAAAAAGCAAATGCAATTAGAGTGAAGAAAAACAATCCGAGTAAATAATCAGCTGGCTATTGAAGCTGTGGAGATAAATTCTTTCTTAGAGAATGTGTAAAAGGAAACAAAAATAGAGAAAACTGTTTCTTATAGGCCACATATGATTTCAGGGAGATAGTGAAGAATATCTAAAAACAGATTTGGAAAGAGTGGTCCATGGGAAGAGGCATTTTAAAAGAAAGGATATTCAATCTTTTTAAAGAAGAGGCTAAGCCAGATGTGACCTTTCCTTAGGAAGGAATGAACCATTACAAATGTTTGAAATCAAGATGCTCCTGGAAAGGATGAAAGGGTTCTTTAAAGAGAATCAGAAAGAACTGCATCAGGGAAGGCAAACACACCAAATAGCACACTAAACTCTTTCTTGTGTTTTCTTTGAAGGTAGCACATTACCTGTTCAAAAGCTGTTGAAGCCTTTCTCCCTTGCTCTAGATCAACTGCAGCTGCCATAAGTAAACATGTTTTCTGTGCAATCAGAATTACTTGATCAGAAGGACAAAACTGGGACAGCTGATAAGAAATAACCAGAACATTAATGAATACTGCGAATTCTGCCAGGTGAACAGAAACAATCAGAATGAAAATCAGCAACATCCTGTCTGAATGAAAAAATTCAGCTGGAAAAACACATCTCATCTTTAAAAAGATATAGATTATAATCCTGATTTATGGTTTTAATTTTATTACTTCCCATTGTTTTTAAGAACCTTTCTGGAGATAAAAAGCTTCATTTCTTTGCAATTTTCCTATCTTCTCAGTGATAGGTACTGTCTTTCGGCCCTGTATTTCTATCTAGTGATTTATTTCTTGCTTTATGTTGTAATTTCTAAGTGATTTTTCCCCTGGCAAATAGATTTCCCCTTTGTATTGAACAGAGCTGAAATTAGCACATATATTGTCATGGTTGAAAGACACAATGTCAAGTCTTGACAGGCATTATTAGGCGTAACTTCATCATTAAACCTTGTCCTCTAACTTTAGAAAAAACTCCCAGCTTTTACTACAATAAACCTCTAGGCCCTTGGGATTCTTACACAGAACTCTACTAGTCCTATCATAAATGTTTAAACTAAAACTAATTTATTTCACCTAATTACATGTCAATTATACCTGAACTTTCAAAGACTATTTCTTAATTTCCCAAAATGTTTAGTGATCATAATCATCACTGTCACTGAATTAATAGCATTTCAAAACACTCTCTCTAGGTCTCAGGTTACTAACATATAAAATGAGAGAGCTATGCTAGATTATCTCAACAGTTCTTTCCAGTTCTAAAACTCTTAACATTTAATCTATCTCAATGTATCAGACGATGTCCTGAATGTATAAGAGAAGCATTCTTAGCCTCTCTCTCCTTTTATTCTCTCATCAATATTGCTTCCTTGCTGGCATTTAATCTCTACCTCGGAGACTAATGACTATTTAAAAATGCTTATAATTGCAAAGTAAGCTTACAAATCCTTACACACAGAACCTACTCTAGGAAAAATTATAAAGTAGGCCCACAATTCTTAGCATTCATTTTACCTCCTCATTTCCCGAGATACCTATTCTATACTCCTATAGATTTATAACCCTTCCTAAGTGTTCTATTAGTTGACAACTAAAGAGGGTTATATTTTAATATATGACTCTGGGAGACTGAACTCCTTCAAAAGCAAAGAAATAAGTCTCTTATGGTAAAACTTTAGGCTCCCTGATGGCTGTTTGTAATATTTTGGTATGGGGAGAACTGCTCCATATTTGCACAGTGTATCCTATAGGGAACAAATGCTCCTTGGATCATTACTGTTTAGACATGTATTCTAAAAGTTTCTAGACTAAAAGCCCATACCACTTTTATATTTAGCCCTTGAAAACAGCCACAGTGGTCATATCTTTTTTGCAGTCCATTCATGAGATACTTACTAGAAGAGACTTACCTTATATGAGAGGATGAAAAACTCTCTCATTGACACTGGGTCTTTGCCACATTGCACAGCCAAGTTCCAAGCTGAAAGTTAATATGAAATAATATAATTATGAAAATCTGCTTAATCTGTACCATTATAATCTTCATTACCTGCATTTTTAATATTAATACACTAATGAGGGGTTTCTCAGGTTAAAAAAGCTAACTAGATTTTTAGAGAATTTTTTCCAGGTAAATTTAGAGACTTTTATCACTTCCAATCTTTGAATCTTGCCAATAACTAATGGAGGTAGTGCTGAATATTTTTTTATAAAAACTGGAGACATATAATACATTCTTAGTTGGAATAAATCCATCTACAAAATAAGGATCACCAAGGAGCTCACCACTGAAATTCATAAAAATATGTTAAAATTCAGCAAAGAGGAGGGGGAGCTAAGATGGAAGCTTGCCTCATCCCTTGAACACAGCTAAATAACTTATCAAGTGATTCTGAATACCCAAGAAATCGATCTGAGCACTGGCAGAACAAACTGCACAACCAGAGGGAGAGAAGAGTCCACACTGAGGAAGGTAGGAGGTGCAGAGATGTGGTTTTTTTTTTTTTAAAGATTTTATTTATTTATTTGACAGAGAGAAACACAAGCAAGAGAGGGAGTGAGTGAGGGAGAAGCAGGCCTCCCGCCGAGCAGGGAGCCCAATGTGGGGCTCGATCCCGGGTCTCTGGGATCATGACCTGAGCTGAAGGCAGTCGCTTAACCAACTGAGCCACCCAGGCGCCCCAGAGATGTGGTTTTTAAGGAGAAATGGGTCATGGCTGCTGTGGAGAGGAGGAAGCCCTGGCTGTGGAGACAGGTGAGAAACAGTGGAGCACAAAGAGATATGCACAAAAAGAAAACTTCCCCAAAGCCATTGGCTGGAAAAATGAGAGGGACTGATTTTTTTAGTTTTTGCCACCAATGGGGCTCAAACACTGAATTTTTAGAGTCCATGGGCATGGCTGAGCTAGAGCCATGAGGGCACTGCTCTACTCCTGAAGACAAGGCAGGCAAGCAAACCTGGGGGCAGATAGGGCAATGTGAAGATTGCCTCTGGCACATGGGGAGAGACTGTTCATTCTTCTTGGAGCACACCTGTGAGAGATGTCATTCTAGGAGTTGCCTCTTCAGGGACAAAAGAGCAAGCCAGCAGGTGCCATTTCCTTCCCCCCTCAGCATAGGCACAGAGATACCTACTGAGGGCAGCTAAGCAGGATGCTGGGTATTTAGCCTCCTCTGTTCCATATCCCACATCCCTGCACTCTGGCACAGCTGCTCTTTGGGGTCAAACCTGCATCAGCCCCAGCAGAGCGAAACCCTCCCCCAGAAGACAAGAGCTAAAGTTTGGAGTTTAGTCAGCACACTTGGCTAGGATAGAGCCCAAAGTGCACAGCACTGCTTCAGGCAGGCAAGCAACCTGGAGACAGACAGTATGAAAAGAGCAATCAGAAAAATGCCTGGTATGTACAAGGGGAAATTATTTGCTCTTCTGGGAGTAATTCCCTCAGAACAGCATGCATGAAAACCACACTCCAAGAAAAACGGAGCTGGCTGATGCCACTCCCCTCCCGTGCTCCTCAGCATAAACGAACTTCAGTAAACAGAACAGCATCAACACTGGCTTCCTAACCTGCTAACACCAAGTCTTGCCCCTGCTGCAATTTGCTGGTACTGCCCTACTCTGGCAAGTGTGCCTCAGTCCCAGTGTAGCAGGTCCCTTCCCCGGAAGGCCAGCAGAAACCTGCATGAACCTCAACCACCGACCAAAAAATTTTGCAAGGCTTCTTCAGTTCTGGTGAAGTAGCATCAGGTCTCATTTAACAAGCAGAATAGAGCCTGCCTATTTAAAACTCCCTACATTCTGGCTAAGGTCCAAAAACTGCCCACTGCAGGCAAGGAATGTCTCTGCAGACAAATGACCTAAGGAATAAAGCAGTCAAAGCACAGCAGCATAGTGCACATGGCACACACAAGAGACACTCCCTGAAGTTCTCAGGCCCTAAGCACTACATGACCTCTACTTCATAGAGCCATTACACTCAGGAGCAGGAAACATAACAGGCACACACAGAAGAAGGCAGAGACATAGGCAAAATGCCAAGATTGAAGAATTCATCTCAAAAGAAAGAACAAGAAAAGGTCATGGCTAGAGATATAATCGGGACAGATATAAGTTACATGCCTGGTGCAGAATTTAAGGCAACAATCATAAGGATACACACTGGGCTCGAGAAGAGCATGGAAGACTTGGGGGAGACCCTTATCGCAGAGATAAGAGAGTTAAAAAACAATTAGACATGAAAAATGTAGTAACTAAGATTCAAAACCAACTGGATATAATGACCACAAGGATGGAAGAAGCAAAGGAACAAATAAATGATGAAGAAGATAGAATAATAGAAAATAATGAAGCTCCACAAAAGACGAAAGGGTAGTTATGGATCATGAAAACAGACTTAGGGAACTCAGTGATTCCATCAAACATAATACCATTCATATCATGAGTCCCAGAAGAAGAGAGGGAAAAGGGAGCAAAAGGGTTATTTGAGAAAATCATAATTGAGAACCGCCCTAATTTGGGGAAAAAACACATACAAATCCAGGAGACACAGAGAATTCCCGTCAAATCAATAAAAGCAGACCAACACCAAGACATACTGCAATTAAATTTGCAAAATATGGTGATAAAGAAAAAAATTCTAAAAACAGCAAGACAAAAGAAGTTCTTAACTTACAAGGTTAGACCCATAAGGTTAGCTGTAGATCTCTCCACAGAAACTTGGCAAGCCGGAAGGGAATGCCATAATATATTCAACACGCAGAATGGGAAAAATATGCAGCCAAGAATACTCTATTAAGCAAGGCCATCATTCAGGGTAGAAGGAGAGATAAAGAGTTTCCCAGATAAACAAAAACTAAAGGAGTTTTTGACCACTAAACCAGCCCTGCAAGTAATATTAAAGGGTACTCTAAGTGGGAAAGAGATTTTTAAAAATGACAAAGACTAGAAAGGAACAAGAAAAATCTCCAGTATCAATGACAAAACAAGCAATAAAATGGCACTGAATACATTTCTATCAGTAATTATATAAATGGACTAAATGCTCTAGTCAAATGGTATAGGGTTCAGAATGGATAAGAACACAAGTCCCATCTATATGTTACTTACAAGAGACTCATTTTAGACCTAAGGACACCTGCAGATTGAAAGTGAGGGGATGGAGAAACATCTATCACACTAAGGGATATTTTTTAAACATAGAGTATCAACATTTATATGAGACAAACTGGACTTTAAAACAAAGACTACAACAACAGACAAAGAAGGGCACTATAGAATAATAAAGGGGACAATCCAGCAAGAAGACCTAACAATTGTAAACAGTTATGCACCCAACATGGGGGAACCCAAATATATAAAACAATCACTAACAAATATAAAGGAACTCAATGGCAATAATACAAAAATAGTAGGAGACTTTAATACCCCACTTACAGCAGTGGACAGACTGCCTAAGCAGAAAATCAACAAGGAAACAATGGCTTTGAATGACACACTAGACCAGATGGACTTAACATATATATTCAGAACATTTCATCCTAAAGCAGCAGAATATACATTCTTTTCAAGTCCACATGGGACATTCTCCAGAAGAAATCACACACTAGGTCAAATCAGGCCTCAACAAGTACAAAAAGACTGAGATCATAACGTGAATATTTTCTGACCCTAACAGTATGAAACTTGAAGTGAACCACAAGAAAAAACTAGGAAAGGCCACAAATACATGGAGGTTAAACAACATGCTACTAAAGAATGAATTGGCCAATCAGGTAATCAAAGAAAAAATTTTAAAAAATACATGGAAACAAATGAAAATGAAAACACAACAGTCCAGAACCTTTGGGATGCAGCAGAGTGGCCCTCGGAGGGAAGTATATGGCAATATAGGCCTACCTCAAGAAGAAAAATCTCAAATAAACACAACCTAAGCTTAAACTTAAACTAGGTAGAAAAAGAACAATGAAGCCTAAAGCCATCAGAAGAGGGAAATTATAATAAAGATTAGAGCAGAAATAAACTATAAGGAACTAAAAAAACCCAGTAGAACAGATAAATGAAGGGACGTCTGGGTGGCACAGTCAGCTGTGTGTCCATCCTTTGGTTTTGGCTCAGGTCGTGATCTCAGGGTCTTAAGGTCAAGCGTCTTGTCATTCTGATTGTCTCTCTCCCTCTATCCCTCCCCTCTCTGCTTGCACTCTCTCTCAAATAACTAAATAAATCTTTCAAAAAAAAGAACAGATCAATGAAACCAGGCACTGGTTCTTGAAAAAGAAAAACCAATAAAATTGAAAAACCTCTAGTTAGATTTTTCAAAAAGAAAAGAAAAAGGACCTAAATAAAGAAAATCACAAATGAGAGAGGAGAAAATCAACACCACAGAAATACAAACAATTGTAAGAGAATTTTATGAGAAATTATATGCCAACAAACTGGACAACCTAGAAAAACATGGATTAATTCCTAGAAATATATAAATTACCAAAACGGAAACAGGAAGAACCAGAAAATTTGAACAGACTGATAACCAGTAAAGAAACTGAATCAGTAATCAAAAATTTCCCAACAAACAAAGGTCCCGAGCCAGATGGTTTCATAGGGAAATTCTTTTTTTTTTTAAAGATTTTATTTATTTGACAGAGAGAAACACAGCCAGAGAGGGAACACAAGCAGCGGGAGTGAGAAGCAGGCTTCCCGCCGAGCAGGGAGCCCGATGTGGGACTCGATCCCAGGTCTCCGGGATCATGACCTGAGCCGAAGGCAGTCGCCCAACCAACTGAGCCACCCAGGTGCCCCTCATAGGGAAATTCTACCAAATATTTAAACAAGAGCTAATACCTATTCTTTTTAAACTGTTCCAAAAAAATAGAAAAGGAAGGCAAATTTCCAAACTCATTCTATAAGGCCAGCATTACCCTGATTCCAAAACCAGACAAAAAGTCTACTTTTTTAAAAAAAGAGTACTACAGGCCAGTATCTCTTATGAACATGGAGAAGATCATCAGAAAGTTAAAAATAGGCCTATGATCTAGCAACTGCACTACTAGGTATCAACGTGAAGAATACAGAAATACTGATTCAAAGGGCTACATGCACCTTGATGTTTTTATAGCAGCCTCTTCTACAATAGCCAAATTATGGAAATAGCCAAAATGTCCATCAACTCATGAGTGGATAAAGATTTGGTAGGTTATTACTCAGTCATAAAAAGAATGAAATCTGTAATAATATGGCTGGAGCTGGACTCTATTATTCTAAGTGAAATAAGTCAGTCAGAGAAAGACAAATACCATATGATTTCACTCATATGTGGAATTTACGAAATAAAATAGATCCACACAGGGGAAAAAAAGACAGGCAAACCAAGAAACAAGACTCCTAACTATAGAGAACTGAGGGTTACTTTCTGTGAAGTGGGCAGGGGAATAGGGCACTTGTGATGAACATTGGTTGTTGTATGTAAGTGATGAATCATTGAATTCTACACCTGAAACTAATATTGTATTATATCTTAGCTAACTGGATTCTAAATAAAAACTTGGAAAGAAAAGAAGTTCAGCAAAGAACAGGGTACACTAGAATCAAATGCTGAACGAAACTGTTATAAAGATTCACATCTTCCACAGAGCATTGGAAAGCCCCATTTGGCTACATTTAGCATAATCTTCACCTTGGAAAATTAAAACTAAAAATTCAGTAAAAGAAGTATTGGAAAATAACTTTACAAACTTTTCAAAAGATCAAAGTCATTAAACTTTTCTATAGTTTAAATGGGTGTTACTTTCAATTAGTTGCATTAAGTTTCTGAGAAGCCAGATTGCTGTGTTTATTCTATTTTTTCCTATAATCCAAGTAAACCCCGTAAAGCAGAAGAAAGATTCATGAAAATCAGTCCACTTTGTTACTTTGCTGCTTAATTTCCCCTGATTACTTATCACTGTAATAACTGCCTCCAAATTTTTATACTTGATCTTAGCCAAAAGGCTGAGAAGCAATTGCCTCTTCTATGTGTTTTTACTAAAATTAAGCCTAATAAAGTAAATCACACAACTTATAATTGGTTAGCTTGATGAATTTTCAAAGCGAAATCCAGATCAAGACAGACCTTGATCATTACCAGAAACTCAGAAGTAACCCAACCACTCCTCTTCAAGTTTAACTGCCTTTAAGGAAACCACTATAAATTAGGTTTGCCTGCTTTTGTTTATCACATACAAATGGAATCAATATCTCACTTTTTTTTGCTCAACATTATGTTTGTGAGATTCATCCATTTTGTTGCATATAGTTTACTTTTCATTTTTATTTTTTTTAAAGATTTTACTTATTTATTTATTTGACACAGAGAGAGATCACAAGTAGGCAGAGCGGCAGGCAGAGAGAGAGGAGGAAGCAGGCTCCCTGCCAAGCAGAGAGCCCGATGCGGGCCTCGATCCCAGGACCCTGAGATCATGACCTAAGCTGAAGGCGGAAGCTTCAGCTGAAGCTCCAACTGAGCCACCCAGGCACCCTCGTTTTTATTTTTTATGTAATTTCTATGGCCAATATGGGGCTCAAACTCATGACTCAGAGATCAAGAGTTGCATGTTGTAGTTACTGAGCCAGCCAGGTGTCCCACAGTTTATTTTTGATGAATCAAATTTAAAGACAAGTTAGGCATTCTAGATCAAATTTAGGAGCATAGCCTTCAGGACCTGCAGTTCTAAGTCCTTATTTATTCTTAGACCCATTTCTAGAGAAAAAGAAAACGAATATGTATTGAGTATCTACTATGTCCCAGGTACATACACAGTTTTATTTAAAGCCCTTACTGGCCCTATGAAGTATGTATAATTGTTCCCCTTTAATAAATAATGAAACTGAGATTAAGAAAGTTATCCTTGTACCCATAGCTACACATGAAAGAGCCAGCATTTGGGGCGCCTGGGTGGCTCAGCTGGCTGGGCATCCAACTCTTAGTTTCAGATCAGGTTCTGGTCTCAGGTTCATGACATCAAGGCCCCACATTGGGCTTGTGGGGGGTCTACTTGTCCCTTTCTCTCTCCTCCCTACCAGCTTGCTCACTCGGTCTCAAATACATAAATAAATAAAATCTTTTTTTTTTTAAGAGTTAGAATTTGTATCCACATATGTCTGATTATACCACCCTCTAGTTTCCCCATAGCTGTAGAATATCCTTTTACCTATTTTTCGAAACCAGTGAGCTTCATTAGCCTTTAAGTCTGAAGTCGAGGCCTCTCCACTGAAAGGCTGGGAGAGTTTCAGGAGTGCTGCATTGAACAGAAAGATTTTATAGTGAGGTCTTTCACTTTATACTCTAGCAAAGTTGTTACTACTGCTTTAAAAACAGTCAAACATGAGTTTGAAATTATAAAGTTCTTTTTTGTGTATGTGTGTGTGCATAGGTACATACCAGAAGTAATTAAAATGATACAAAGCACTACCAAAGCTCTAAGAAGCCATTAACTCAAACTCTGGGGGGAAAATACATCTTTGGAAAGATTTATAATTTTACTTAATCATTCACCACCTGAGGTAGAAATTAGGATTTACATATAAGGAAATAAGAGTAGGAACAATCATTAAAAAGACTGAAATGGAGATTGAGAACTGGAAGTGTAATACTTACTGAGCTCCCACAGCAAGCACACTGAAGAACCAGAACATGCTGTCATTGTAAGACATTTGTTACATACCCACATACCCTTCTGAGATATAAGAATATCAAACAGCCAAGTTTGAAAGCCTTGGTTTCTTTCTTTTTTAAAAAAGATTTTATGTATTTATTTGACAGTGAGAGAGACAGTGAGAGAGGGAACACAAGCATGGGGAGTGAGAGAGGGAGAAGCAGGCTTCCCACTGAGCAGGGAGCCCGATGCGGGGCTCAATCCCAGGACCCCAGGATCATGACCTGAGCTTAAGGCAGGCACTTAACAACTGAGCCACCCAGGTGCCGCAGAAAGCTTTGGTTTCTAAACCACTTTGTTACATTTAACACCTTAGTCATAGGTATTTGAGGTATAAAAATGAACTACTGAAATAAAGAGAACAGAGTTTCTAAGATGTTTTGGACATAAGGAAATAGGTACTTGGATAGTGAAATAGGAAGAGTTGATAGGCAAAAGTGACACTGAGTAAGAAAGCATAGAGTTGGAAAAAAAGGAATCAATGTGGCTAGAAGGTTACCTTAAAGTGAAGAGAGAAAAATTATTAGTAGATAGGGGAGATGACACAGGCTTGGGTAGTTCAATAAACAAGATTCAAAATGACAGAGTAAACAATCTGAATCTGATTCAGAGGGCATGAAAATTAACAGGGTGCACAGCATTTTTATTTGTCTTTATCCTTTTCATCTGTTCTATTCTTAGGTTAGGATCAAGTAGCAACAAGGACAGACAAAAAGAAGAAAAGAAGGAAATGTCTTTAAAATAAACTGGAATAAAAAGAGAAGAAATCACATTTAGAGATGAATGTTAGTGATGACAAACTTTTCTCTGCTTATCAATAAAGAAACCAAAGTAGACTTCTATGGCAAACATTAATAAAAGCATGAAGCTTAACTCAAACATGAAGGCTGTCTGAGTCATGTACTTGGAGAATTTAATACAAGACAGAGGCAAAATGAAGGACTGAAAATAACCAAGACAATATTTACCTGTATTCAAGCAAGTCAAAAGTCTATCCATTTCTTTCTTCCTAAAAAATAAAGAAAAGGGTGTTTCCTACTTCCAAAACTTTACTACAGAAAAGTACCAAAATGAGACCCCAAGAGAGCTACACAAAGACAATGCAAAATTGTGAAGTTTATCGTTCAAGGTTCCAACCTATCATTTCAATGCTGTTTTTCCTCACTGTAGGATACTATTCCTCATTCCCCAGTGCTCCCACATTTTTTCTCTCTTCCCCTTCTACTCCTACTCTGAGCAAAGGATTTCAATGGCTGATAAAGTTTTATATTACAGGGTTACTGAATTTGAGAGAAGACAGTGATTTTTTTGTGATTTTCAAGCTTTTTCTTTTTTGAAGAGGGGAATTAGAACCCTTGTTCCAAATAAACTTTGATAAAAATCTAAAATACAATAAAAGATGTAAGTTTACCTGCTCTGTTTGAACAACTGGTGGGAAGAAGCCTAGAGCCTCACCTTCCTGTAAGTCCCTGAGGCAGTGCCACAGAATTTCCAGGGTTCTGAAATCTATTTTAAAAACCACTTATCAAGTCCAGACCCTTCATTTTATAGATGAGGAAACAGATCTGGAAATGGAGGATAACGTGTCTAATGTCATGCAATTAATGACAATTTCAGGACTACCACACAAGTCTCTTGACACTTTGTCAAATTTCTTTAAGGGGTATATGAATTTTAATGGAGGAAAAAATGTCACTTTGCTGAACAAAGGAATGAATATGAGAGTACTGGCAAAATCAACTAAGGAAGTTAAGAGGAAGTAGAATATACTATGAGAATGGCATTATCATGAGGAGCTCTAGTATTATATAATAAAGACCATGCTTCAGGAAAAGTAGCAGCTTTCTCAAAGATAAATATTAGAAGTCTGGTTTACTTAAAATAACTTCTTAAAGTAAACTTTACTGATGTGAATTTCAGCTGATCTAACGCTGACTTCCTCACTTATTTAACTTAGTGACTATAAAAGAATCTCGTAAGGGCCCATTAATGAAAATACATAGTATAAAATAAGAATGAGGACCTGGAAAGGAATATATATATAGTCTATTTAAGAGACAAACTACTTTAAAAAAATCTTAGCATGTGAGTTGTTATAATACTTAGGTAGATACTGCTAAATAAAAATCATGGTTTTTTTTAGAAGAGAAAAGAATTTTAAAAATTACCCAGTCTAGTTTTTTTATTTAACAGATGAAAAAAATAAAGCTTAGAGAAGTTAAAATAGGTTGTTGCCTAAGGTAAACCACAGTTAGTGAAATAACTGAAACTGGAACTCAATTCCCTGACTCTTCCACCGAATCGGGCTTTTTTTTTTTTTTTTTTAAATAATCTATTTGTTAAATAAGGTGCTGACTGCTATCTGAAAACACTGCTAGCAGATGTTCTTTATGGCTATATTTACTTGAAAACAATAAAGGTCTATTTTTACATTATTCTGTAATTTAAGCTTACCATTACTTTATATAGGATTCCTTTCCTTTCCCCATCTCCAAATTGGTTTTAATGAATAAGGTTTGACTGTATATCACAATTACATGGAATATGAAGCACTTTTTAAGATCAGTACTAGGGCACCTGGGTGGCTCAGTGGGTTAAAGCCTCTGCCTTCGGCTCAGGTCATGATCTCAGGGTCCTGGGATCAAGGCCCGCATCAGGCTCTCTGCTCGGCAGGGAGCCTGCTTCCCCTTCTCTGCGTGCTTCTCTGCCTACTTGTGATCTGTCTTTCTGTCAAATAAAGAAAATTTAAAAAAATAACAACTCTTAAGATCAGTACTAAAGATCTTTTTATAAAGAACTGATTGATATTCAGCCACTTAAATAAACTGAGCGGCTATTACCTGTTAGACACTGTCCTAGGTTTCAGAGATACGGAGATAAATACAAATAGTCCTAGCCCTCAAAGATAAACTTATAAACTTATAAACTACAAGCTATGTTTGGTTTCTGAGTTTCTTTTCTTTTTAAAATGTTTAAAATGACTTTTTCAAGTTTTAAAAATTGAAGTAGAGTTGACACATATGTAACACTACTTTCAGGTATACAACACAGTGGTTAGACAAATCTATACATTATGCCATGCTCACCACAAGTGTAGCTGCCATCAGTCACCATAAAAGACTATTACAATACCACTGTATTTTTAAACTTTTTATTGTGGAAAATTTCCAAGATGTTTCAATGTTAACAGACAAATGGATGCCCATGTACTAATTACCCAGCTTCAATAATCATTAAACTCACCATCAATCTTATTTCAATCCTAGCTCCACCCATTCCTTTCCCTCCCCTATTATTTTTTTAAGAAAGTTATTTATTTGTTTGTTTGTTTGACAGAGAAAAACACAGAGAGAGAGGGAACACAAGTGAGAGAGGGGAGTGAGAGAGGGAGAAGCAGGCCTCCAGCCGAGCAGGGAGCCCGATGTGGGGCTCAATCCCGGGTCTCTGGGATCATGACCTGAGCCGAAGGCAGCTGCCGAACCAAATGAGCCACCCAGGCGCCCCTCCCTCCCCTATCATTTTAAAGCCAATTCCAGACTTCATATCATTTCATCCATAAGTATTTTAGGATGTGCCACTAAGAGATAAAGATTCTTTTTAAAAACATAACCACACTATGATTATATGTCTAAAAATTAATGTCTTAATATCATCAAATACTTGGTCATTAAAATTTACAATTTTCTCAATACCTTTTTTCAGTTTTTTGCATTCCCTTCTAATATATTCATGGAGCCTGTCATGAAGAGGCAAAAATTTTTTTTTTATTATTATTATTTTTTATTGTTACTAAATTTTTTTTTCCAGTGTTTCAAGGTCATTCCCCATTCCCCACATCCAGCGCTCCACGCTTTAGGTGTCCCCAGTACCCACCACCAGGCTCTCCCATCCCTCCACCCCCCTCCCTCCAAGTCCCTCAGTTTGTTTCTGTGTTCAAAATCTCTGTTGTTTCGTTTCCCTCCCTAGATTACCCTAGTTCCCATTTGCTTTCCTTCTGCCACTGTCCTAAAGTTTGCCCCTCATGCACCGCAAGTAAGTGAGACCATGCGATACTTGACTTTCTCTTCTTGGCTTATTTCACTCAGCATAATCTCTTCCAGTCCAGTCCATGTTGCTACAAAAGTTGGGTATTCATCCTTTCTGACGGAGGCATAGTACTCCATTGTATATATGTACCACATCTTCTTTATCCATTCATCTGTTGATG
>PITA01009442.1:0-71992 GCA_004023965.1 Spilogale gracilis
TGGGGCGCCTGGGTGGCTCAGTTGGTTAAGCGACTGCCTTCGGCTCAGGTCATGATCCCGGAGACCCGGGATCGAGTCCCACATCGGGCTCCCTGCTCAGCGGGAAGCCTGCTTCTCCCTCTCTCACTCCCCCTGCTTGTGTTCCCTCTCTGACTGTGTTTCTCTCTGTCAAATAAATAAATAAAGATCTTTTTTAAAAAAATAAATAAATAAATAAATAAAAGCAGATGCTTTTTACAATTTTATATAGTATCTGTCTTTATATCTCTATATGTGTTATGTGTCTCAATATTTACCGAATTTCTGTTGACTTCTAAACTCCTGTGAGACTTTGATCTCACCAATTCCAGTTTTGTCATGCCCATTTAAATTCAGAAACGGATTCCTGAAATTTGGCAGGAAATTAGCATGTTCCAAATTTTACTGTTCTCCCCGTCTTTCACATGAGAAAAATCATTTCTTACAAAATTTTAAAATCTTTAGCAAATATCCAGTGCACTATTACATAAATAAAAGATTTACAATTATGCTCATACTTAGTTTTATTTAACTTTATTATTATAGTAATATATATCACAAAACTAGATTCATAATGAATCAACAGAGACACACATCCCTATGTGTGTTTTATAACCTCTTAGCAACTTCTTCATATAAATACCGTAACTGAGAAACAAGGAGCTTTCCATTTGAATCAGTTTTTCTATTTGACTAGGTTGATTCAGACTATATAAAATAGATTAGAATGTGGCTGAAGAGTCAGCTTGTTAATTGCTTTGTGATCAAGTTCTTAATGTGTCAGCACTATGTAAATAATGAATAATTATGATTATGATTTCAATATGGAATAACTTGCCCTTGGCTTTTATTTTTGAGGGATGTACTATCACTTCAATTGCTTTCAGTCAGATGCGACATCTTCTGTGCACTGATAGATGTATTATTGATACACACACTCTTAATATGGCAAGTTCTCTCTTTTATCTTTGATTAAAATGAATTACTACATCACAACAGCTACTCTTCCAATTGTCAGCTGCATAACCAGCTTACCACTTACTCACCACAACATCTAAGTTTTTTAAAAAGCATGTTCAGGGGCACTCGGGTGACTCAGTCGTTAAGTGTCTGCCTTTGGCTCAGGTCATGACCCCAGGGTCCTGGGATTGAGCCGCGCATCGGGCTCCCTGCATGGCGGGAAGCCTACTTCTCCCTCTCCTACTCCCCTTGCTTGTGTTTCCTCTCTCGCTGTGTCTCTGTCAAATAAATAAATAAAATCTTTAAAAAAATAAAAAAATAATTTAAAAAATCATGTTCAGCAAATGCATCTGTTTCTATATATGCAATCCAGTTTCTTTTCTCCTGATATAAATGACATATAAACTTCTACTCCCCTGAAGTAGAAATGTATTGCTTTTATCTGCCTGACTCTCTTTGGACTTCTGGTCAGAGCAACCCAATTTTCCTTTGGATAATCTCACCTAACCCAGGTCCAATATTTATGATGTGAGTAGGGCTGATCTTACCAGTCCCCCAACTGCCCCGTCTCTAGGAATAGGCCTCTGAACAAAGTTAGCCCAGAAATTTAGTCCATGGCCCAGCCACAGTGAATGGTTCAGAATTAGGGACATAACCCAGTTAGGTGAATTAGTATCATTCCCTATGACTTTTTGGTAAAAAAAAAAAAAAAAAAATATATATATATATATATATATATATATATATAAATTAAGATTGAGAACAAATCTTGATGATAGTTTTCTGACTCTCTGCTTCAGCTGTGAATAAATATGAGATCTACTCTTGGACCACTCAATTTATATAAGGCATTCTATTTTAAAAAATGGATTGAGATGGATTTTCATTTGCTTACAACCAAAAGACCTCTGATTAATAAGTCCATGACCTGATTCTTTTCCATCTAGATAATGTATTATTCAAGATAGGATAAATTGGTAAAATAATAAAACCTGAAATGTCAGTTACTTAACACAACAAGGATTTTATTTTGTTCACATCAGAGTCCCCTACTAGTTGGGCTGCGTTTTATTTTTTTTAATGGCAATGATATATTAGGTGGCAGATAGTGTCCAAGATACTTCCAGGCTAGAAGGGAAAGAAGGAGAAAATATTCTGGCTCCTCAGCGGCTTGTACAAAATATGACACAGGTCATTATTGCTTACAAGCTATTGTCCAATCTGACCACTTGGCATCAAACTAACTAAAAAATACAGAAAATGTAAGGGAGTATATCCATACTGACCGGGAATATTTTCAGTCATGGTTCTCCAGAGAAAAAGGACAAATACGGTGTGTGTGTGTGTGTGTATGTGGTGTGTGTGTGTGTGTGTGTGTGTGTGTGTGTGTGTGTAGAGAGAGAGAGAGATATAGAGAGAGAGAAAGAGAGGGAGAAACTCTTATTTTAAGGAATTGGCTCACACAATTGTAGCAGTCAGTGAATTTGAAATCCACAGACCAACATGCTGGAAACAGGCAGAAGTTGATATACAGGCTTGACGCAGAAATTTTTTTTCAGAAGACCTCAGTTTTTGCTCTAAAGGCCTTTAATTAATTGCATGAGGCCCACCAACATTACTTAAAGTCAACTGATTATAGATGTTAACCACATATACAAAATATCTTCATAGAAATACCTAGATTCGTGCTTGATTAAATAACCATGTACTATAACCTCACCAAGCTGACACACAAAATTCACATACTACTATCCCTGCCACAGATTAAATGCCCTTATAATTTTCTCTTTATAATATTATAATGGAAATAAACATCTCTGCTATATGTTGGGAGATTATAGTCATGTATATTGTTCAACATATTCTATGCAGCTCCTCCCATGCTAGGAGGCTAAACGTTTTAACAATATAAAAATATTTCTATGGTCACTAGAATGCTAATTCATTTCTTTAATCTTAGCTAAGTTCTGGTGCTGTATTTTTAACTGTTTCCACTTATTTATTTATTAATATATTCAATTAATACTTGTTAGTACTGCTAGGTACGCCAAAGGTCACCTTTTCCAGTCAAATATCTGCATCTTCCTATCAAAGGGGGTCAGGTAACTATGGTAAGCATCTAATGCTTTGTGACAAATCATCCCAAAACTTGGAGGCTCAAAGCAAGGAAAAATATGTTTCATGATTTCTGTGGATTGGCGATTTTGAAGTAGCCTGATTGGTTAGTTCTATATCAGGTCTTTTATGAGAGTACAATCAGGTTTTAACAGGTGTTTTGGTCGATATAAGGCCTGATTAAAATTGCAGGTGCTACTTCAAAAGGGGCTCTCTCATTTATCTGGCGGGTTGCAGAAGACTTCAGTGGTTCTCTGTGGGCCCTCACGCTTCGCTTTCCTTGAATGAGAGACCCAAAAGAGCAAAACAGAACCTTCAATACCTTATATGACCCAGACTTGGAAGTCACACACCGTCACTTCCACTGACTTCTATTATTCACACAGACCGGCTCTGAATCATGTTGGAAGAAACTGCGTAAGATCATGGGTTCTAGGAGGTAAGGATCCTGGTGAGCCATCTTGCCAGCTGGTGACCACAATAACATATACCAGCACTTTGTTTGAATTACCTTCTTTTTTTTAAGGTTAATCCTTTTATCTTTATTTTATTTAAAATCAGAGAGAGAGCACAAGCAGGGGGAGCTGCAGGCTGAGGGAGAAGCAGTCTCCCCACTGAGCAAGGAGCTCGATGTGGGGCTTGATCCCAGGATCTTAGGATCATGACCTGAGCTGAAGGCAGCCACTTAACTGGCTGAGCCACCCAGGTGTCTCTTGAATTACCTTCTGTTTAGAGATCCTGCTGGCTCAGCCAAATCCAGTATGGTTCTGTTTTCATATATTCAGATCTGACTAGGTCATGAGTGAAGATTTCAGTTAAATTTAGGATGGAGCTAAAGCTTCTTAGTTAGGTGAGAGTTACATGTGGAAAAAAACACTCCTTCCCCCAATGGATCACTACTCCAGAAATTCTCAAAAGAGATTCAACTGGAGTCTGTGGACACCAGACACACCAGACACAAAGCGTACACACACACACATGCACACACATACATACACACACACACACAGAATCATCTGTGTCAGCACCAACATTACCAGAGAACCCACCACCTCTTGTACAAGTAGAAGGGGCCTGTCTGCTCATAAAAGCAACACAAGTAACTGCAATTTGGGCATTACACTTAATAGGAAATTTAAAAATTATGTAATAGTGGCTTATTTCTGTATCTTACTGTCACTGAAATTTCTATCTTACTAAAATTAAAATATCCAGAATATTCTGTCTTAAAGATATAAATATTAATAGAATGACATTTTTGTTTATTTTGTTGTAATGGGTGAAAATTGAAATGGAACATCAAAGGTCATTGGAGTTCTTATGGAGGTTCTAATAGGATGAAAAATGTGATAACTGCTATCTTGGTCATAACCAATTCTGAGCTATATAATGTCAGCAGTTTAGTTCCACTTCTTATATTAAATAGTTTTAATCATAAACCAGTTATGTATTAATAATTGCTTCACAAAAATTAGATAGGAAAAAAATTCTTTGAATTAAAAAAACCTAACTATATAAATTCAAGAAATCAATCTTAGTTTTCTCCTCCCAAGTCTATAGGACTTCTAAACCCTTTTACATTTGGCCCCAACCCATGGGTTGAGAATCTATTCAACTTCAGTATCAAACCAGGTAATTCAACTAATAATGCAACAGAGACTTATTTAAAGAGACATTAAAAATAAACTGTTTACAAAAATCTGAGTTCACTAGCCAACAAAATGCTTGATTTTTTTCAAATTTAAGCAATTGGTGTTTTATTACTTAAAGGGAAAATTGATAGCACAGGACGAGTTTTAATGATTCAATTAATGGAAATTATAATGTGATTTCTTTAAAATTGCTTTCAATATCCTGGTATACCACTAGACTTAGTGCCACTGTCTTCACTTTCTAAGGTATTAATATCAATCAATTCTAATTTAAAAGAATCAAAATGGAATCATTTATACCCAATTCTCCTTTCCCAAGATTTTAGGTTGTAGGTTTACGTAACCTTTGGATAGAAACCAGAAAAACTACTTGTTCTTGACTTTAAAAAATTAGCTTTTCTAGTTCTTTTAGAATAAACAGAAATAGGACAGTGGCATGTCAAATGTCATTAGAAACTGAACATTCAGAAGATAATTATAAAACCATACCCAACTAATCTAAACTGCCAAACCAAAATAAATTTCTTTTTATTTCCAATATCCAGGGGGAAAAATATCATTGCTTCAGTTAAAAGCAAGCACACAGCATAATTACACTGTTGATATGACTATATAATTAATTCTATCAAATTCTAATTAAACCTTAATGATTAAATCTCTGGGATTTTCTTCAGAGTTCATAAGAGAAAGGAATTTCACCTGACATTCTGATATTATCCATAGAAAGTTTACAGTGACACTGTGAGAAGCTATGCTATATTAAGCTACAAAAGACTGTACTTGCTTGACTTTTTTTTGAATAAAAGGAAAATGTAAAGCATATTCTCAAGTTTCATAATATTTGCTGATAATGATACAGGAGAAATAGTGAATATTAGTTATCTATTGAAGTGTAACATACTGAATATCATAAAATAACATTATTACCTCACTGTTCCTGTAAGTCAGGAATCGAGGCCCAACTTAGCAGGATCCTCCAGCTCTGGAATCTCTCACAAGGGCCTTGGAAGGCTGTATTCAACTGTGAGCTGGCTCTGCAGTCATCTTAAAACATGACTGGTAGTGAATTTCGTTCCAAGCTCACTCCATTGACTGTTGGCAGAGTTCAGTTACTCTCCGGCTGTTGGATTAAGGACCTCAGTTCCTCACTGACTTTTGGCCAGATGCTGCCTTCACTTCTCTACCATGTGGAGATCTCCATGACATATCTCACAACATGACAACTTGCTTCATCAGTGCAAGCAAGTAAGAAGAGTCAAAGACAGGGTCTTCAGGCAGAACAAAAATCACAGACTTTAACACCTTAATCTCAAAGTGATATCCCATCCCTTATGCCACTTCTATTTATTAGAAGAAAGCCACTAGATCCAGCACACACCAAAGAGGAGAGGATAATACAAAGAGTGAATAGCTGGAGGTGGGAATCATTTAGAGTTATTTCAAAAATGGACTATCATATGGTGCTACTACTACTAAACTTTAGGGGTTGTCTGAGTTGAATAGTGTTCCCCCAATTTTCATGTCCATCTCAGCACCTCAGAATGTGACCTTATCTGGAAACAAGATCACTGCCGATGTAAACTTAGATCATACCTGAGTACAGTGGTCCCTTAATCCAACATGACTAGTGTCCTTATAAAAAAAGAAGGAGGAGAAGGAGGAGACACACAGAAATACACAAGGAGAATGCCAGGTGATAAGAGATGGAAAACTTGGAGCAATGCATCTACAAGCTAAGGAATACCAAGGATTTTCAGCAAGTACCAGAGTATATAGGAAGATGCAAGAAAGCATCCCACCTTAGAGTTTTCAAAGAGAGCATGTCCCTGCTGACACTTTGGTTTCATATGTTTAGCCTCCAGAAATTTGAGAGAATAAATTTCTGTTGTTTTAAACCACCATGTTTGTCATACTTTGTTACAGCAAACCCTAGGAAACTAAAAATTTTAAATGGGTACTAATTTAAAAAATAATTAGTTACATCATCTCCATAACAGAACACTTATCTTCTGAAGAAAACAATCAGATTAGGCTGGATAATATAGAGATCTTTCTTTAAAGAAAAAAACACTCCCATATATTACCGGTGTTAAACTCTTTGTATTATTAATTATTTTAGTTTTATGTAATAGATGATATTGCCTTGCTGAACATAAATGACACTTCTTGGGGTTAACAGTACACTATTAGCAAGTTTTATATTGTAGACAGATTTGTACATGGCCTCAGACATCTACCCCTTCTATTTATACCCTTGCACTATCCACTCCCCTTGAGTACTGTGGCAAGTGTCACCTTCTAACCAATAAAATATGGCAAAGGTGGTGACACCACTCCCACAATTACAGTATGTCATACTGGATTCCATTTTGCTAGAGATTCTCTCTCCTGCCTTGAAGACACAAATTGCCATGAATTCTACAGCTATAAATAAGTGAACTCTGGAAACAATCTGAGTGAGCCTGGAAGCGGACAAGACTCCAGATGAGAACATAGGCAAGTGGTAGCCTTGACTAAGACCTTGTGAAATCCCAAGAGAGGACACAAAAGATGACACACTTAAACTCCCGGCCCACAGAAACTGTGAGACGATAAATGTGGATTGTTGGAAACTACTAAGTTTGTGGTAATGTGTTAGGTAGCAATAGGGAACTGCTGTTCAACTTGATTCTTTTCATTTTAAGTATGATGATTTCATCTGAATTGTTATTATTGTCATTTGGTGGGGGGAACTCTTTTAAATTTCTGTGTAAAGACTTTTTTTTTTTAACTAGTTTCAGGTTTACAACAAAAGTGAGAGGGAGGTACAGAAATATCTCCCATCACACATGCTTAGTCTCTTCCATTATCGCCATCACTCACCAGAATGGTACAGTTCTTACCAAGGATGAACGCACATTAACATATCCCAGTCACCCAAAGTCCATTGCTTAATTTCAGGTTGGTGTTTAGATGGGGTTTAGATAAACGCATCATAACATATATCTATCATTATATCATACAGATTATTTTCACTGCCGTAAAAATCCTCTGTGCTCTTTCACTATTTTAATAGTGTATTTCTTTCAAATTACCAATCATTTTTTGAGGAACCAATCAATTAACTACTGCTAACATTCAGCAATGAAAAGTAAAAATTTTTATTTAATTAAAAAGTCTTTTGTATATTTACAATTACTCTTAGTACTGAAAGAATTCTCCAAGGTGGGAGGTAAACTGAGACTCTTGTTATATGACTTTTTGCAATGCTAACATGATACTATCACACTAAAAAGAAGATTTGATTCCCCAATCACTTTTGTCAATTCAAATCACTCTGAAAATCTAATCCATAACAGCATATCATGATGTCATTGGGCCTTTATGGTATAATAAGTAAGTCATAAACATGAAGTCATGGAACTGTTCTTAATTGTAAATGTTCTATCAGATGATCCATAATATACTTATTTCTCCTTTGTTAAAATTTTAGGTTATTTTATAAACCAAACTGCAACATATAAAAATTATCATTAATAAATAATCAAAATGATCCCAAAAGACACTGAGATGTGTACTTCTTCTTCTCATAAAAATAGAATAAAAATAAGTAAAAGTGATATTAAAGTGAATAATTCAGGTTGATATAATTTCTAATGAAAATAATTTCCTATCTTTGTTTCATTTATAGTAACTAGTTATATAATAGGCATAACTCCCCCTTGTCACCAGCTTGGTATGCAGATAAGTTCCAGTCATATCCCTAAAACATGGGTCAGCAGGCCTTTCCCGTTCCCATCAGTTTTTAGTAATTCTCTAGAGCTTCACTAGGGTCTCAACAATATCCCTATGTGCTGTTTGGGCAAGAAGCTGCACTTATCCCATGTTAAGGCGGACCCTGACCTAGTCATCAGCCCTGGACTGAGGTGCTAGATGGGTCCAGACTCTGCTCCTGGCAACCCCTTTGATACTCCACAATCAATGTGCAGACCTTGGAGCCCCAAGACTTCTCTACACTTATTGGGAGATAAACATGGAGGGGCAGATAAGAAAGGAATGTCTTCCAGCCCTCACTAATGACTAGCCTATCACCCAAGGATGGGCAAGGTGTTTCTTAATAAAGCATATGAAAAGAAAAGCTTTCAGTATTTTTTTTTTTTGGTGAGACCTTGTGTTTACAATATTAAATTTGCTGCAGCATATCTTAAAGCTGACAGCAAAACAATAATATGATAACATAGTTTTTAAAGAACTATTGCCCAGATACATATTTACTTGGTGAATTACAAATATAACACTTAAATAAAGTCACAATTCTTCATTGCCAACAAAAGGGCACTAAAAACCTTCATCAAGCAAGTTCACTTCTAGATATTTACCCAAGAGAAGTAAAAACATGTCCATAAAAAGACCTGCTCAGGCTATCTGATTTCCAGTCTAGTATATAAAGAGCTTAGAAATTGTTACTCTGTCATAACAAGTAAGAATCTGAACTGAAAATCAACAACCCTTCTTAGATCCATCAGAAAATTGAGGGCACAGGGCAAGCCTTGTAAAGAAGGACAGAATGCTCTAATGTGCTTCAAAATTGTTCAGAATGGGAATTTTCTCCAATCTCCACTGTGAGAACCTGGCCAAGCTCCTGATGGTTTTGAGCCTAGGATGGCCCACCTTCAAATCCTATACCCTGAACCACCACACTATATAGCTTACTCAAAACTATTTGCTGTCCCAAGCCTTGGGACCTACCAGGTTGGCAGTCTCATTGGGGGAAGGAGAAAATGGAGTTGGTAAGAGAAGGCATGGTGGTGGTAGCCTATTAAGGTAACAGTTGTTCCTTGTAATACTAGATCTACCCCTAGTCCAATATGTCACCTTGGTTGGATAACTTCAGAAAAAAAAGTGAAGGAAAATCAACAGAAAGGTTCCAGACTTTTCCCTTAGATTAGAATATATTAATGAACTTGAAGAGACCAAAGAACATGGAAATTCTGTGACTGTGGTAGGTATTTGTGCACATGCTAAGGCATATGCATTTTTCTGGGAGGAAGATCCACGGCTTCAGATTCTCAAGCAAGTCTATAATCCAAAAAGTTTAGGATGATCTCTAAGATCTCTTTCAAATCCAGCAGATGGTGCATCTTTCATTCCTCATAGTTCTTCCTTACCTTAATTGCCATGCATTATTGAGACAACTGGTTTCCTTTCAAAATGTATAATATTTTAGCTATTTTGGTTATTGTTGTTTAAAGAAGAAGAGAGAGAGAGAGAATCTTAAGCAGGCTCCACACTCAGCACAGCTCCCAACATGGGACTCCATCCCACAACCCTGATATCATGACCTGAGCTGAAATCAAGAGTCAGGCACCCATCAGACTGAGCCATCCAGACACCCTCAAAATGTATATTGTTTTAAAAGGAAAAAAAATTCCACATTTGGAAACATGCTTGAAAAGTTCCCCGGCGGATCTTTGTCTTTTGCCTAACAACCAGTGTCGCTGTGCTAATTTGCTGAAGCTAAAAAATCTGGATTTCTTTTTAGTGATTTTAAGAAACTTCTATAGGCTAAGGTGGAAAAAGAACCTTTTTTCCTTAGAGGAAAGGCTTCCAATGTCCTGAGAAGAAATGTTTTTTTTTAAGCATTTGTTTTAGTCAGATAGTTATGACAGAATCTTGACACATTCTCAGAGAAACCCTAAAATGTGGTGACTCAAAGGTTAGACTCTTGAGACTGGATCTGTGAAACAAAAATATTCCCTGGGGATTCTAAGAATCACTAAGGAGGCTATTAGACATTTATTAGTTATGCATATGAGACTGGACTATGTCCACTGAGTCTTAAAAGAAGAGGAATCTCTCCTGAAAGACAGAAATATGAAAACAAACAAGTAGTGATATACTGGTAAACGCTGAACAGGGTTTCCAGGAAGGAAATTTTAAAACCCTGGTTTGTAGTGTTTGCTGATCTCTGAAAGATATTCTCAGACAGTAAGAGTCAAAATCATTTTGAAGAACAAAAAGCATCCCTGCATTCATCAGGTTGGAAGAACAAGCATATAGGGTCAGCTGCAAAGTTAACAGGACAAACTGTTTCTCTACGAGGTTGTCAAATGTCATAATGACTCTCTTCATGAGTGATGATACTTTCTCATCAGTGACACTCCCAGATGTCCTTTGCTAATCTCAACTGGATGCCCAACTGTTACACCCTTCTACCGTCCAGGCAGTGCACAACCCCCAGTTAATCCTTATCTCCCATAATCCCACCCCAGAAACAGCAATCAATCCAGAACAGAGCGCCTCTTCCCTTAAATACTCCTCAGAATTCTCTGGCAGGAACTCTACACTGACTGACACACCATCTCCTCGCTCTTGTCAGTGTGACACTGCACTCAGGCGCTGTGAGCCAATCAATAAATCAGATTTTGTCAGACTCCAGGCTCTAATATTTTCAAAGTGTTAATACTCCCTAAGGTTGATTTTAGACTTCCCATGGGATATCTAGGAGCATGGATTCAGGCAGAGATGAGAACAATCAGTAGAATTAGATATAAGCCTGCTCAATGTCCCAAGTTACTCTCTTAACCATGGCACCAATTTCTTTTTAAGATTTTATTTATTTGAGAGAGAGAGAGAGACGTCATTCTGATTCAAAATCCTATGACCTTTTAACTAACACCACACTGTTTAATATGTTATAATAGTATCATCTCTTCCTACAATAATTTCATGGACATAGACCTTTCTAAAAGTCGTACATTCCACTGCTTATGCAGACTGAATTTTATCATTCTTTGGTATCTCTTCCACACACTGTAAGGCAGATGTATAACTTTAGGCACAATATTCACTGTTTTTGTCTCAGCTTCCTCATCTGTAGGATGGGGATGAATATAGCACCTACACAGAATTCTTGTATAGATTTTTTTAATTAATAAATGTAGATTGTTTCATATAATGACTAACATACAGGAAGTACTTTAAAAATGTTGGCTATTAAAATCATAATGCTATACCTATAAAGTACTGAATAAATAATGTCATGGTCATTCAACTTAATAAAACTCTATAATTTAACTTAAATCATTTTCAGACTTTCACACACAGGTGAGATGGTGTTAAAAAAATCTTTCTACAGGGAGCCTTGCTGGCTCAGTCAGTTAAGCATCCGCCTTCGGCTCAGGTCATGATCCTGGTGTCCTGGGATCAAGCACTGTGTTAGGCTCCCTGCTCAGCGGGGAGTCTGCTTCTCCCTGTGACCCTCCTTCCACCCTCCTTCTACTCATGCTCTCTCTCTCTCTCTCTCTCAAATAAATAAATAAAATTTAAAAAAAAAACTTTCTATAATCCTGATTCCATGATCTATTGCTACTTTACAAACCAAAATTTACCAGTTGAAAACCACAATAATATGTTATTGATCCCATTTCTGTGGGCTGATCTGGGTAGTTCTGTTCCACGTAATGCCAGCAGAGGACTCTCATAGAGTTAATTAGAAACTTGGCTGGAGGACCTTGGTTTTCTTCCAAGTGGCCTCCTTCCCCTTGTCTTGTCTCGGTCCTCCAGGGCCATTGCACGTGTGATCTCTCTCTAGCAAGAGAGCCTAGACTTCCCTAGAGGATGGTATCTGGGCTCCAAGATGATGTTTTCCAACAGGACAACTTGAGCGTGCAAGCCCTCAACAAACTCGTTTGTGTCACATTGGCTAATGTCTACTGACCACAGCCAGTTACACACTCAAGCCCAGAGTTCTGCAGAAGGGGGCTACACAAGGATGTTAGGAGTGAGATGCATAGCTGTCTTTTTTTTCTGGGGGCTGGGGTAGCGGGGAGGGGGTTGGGGAGCCAATACACCAGCCAGCCACAGATTCCTATGCATATTCATGCATAAACCTCTTTCAGAATCAATGAGAAAATGCCAAGTAACTGATTTTATAGAGAGAGTCTTTAGTCCTGTGAATAATGAAAGCAGAATTGGAACTGACTAAAAGTTCCTGTCAGTCTGATTGTCTGTGCCATATGTGCATGGCCCCATCATACGAGGAGAATTTAGAAATAATGGCAAAGTCATTTTAATGAGCTAGGGAAAAGTGAATAAATTATGATCCCTGTAAGTACCAATTTTAATCTACCTCTTTATGGACAAAAAAAAAGTGTCAGAGATTATGATAATCATTCATCTAACAACACACACATAACATCATCATCATTACGGTTACCATTATAACCATTACATTTTTATTAACATTTTCTCCCTGAAATTTCCATTTGAAAGCCAATGGTAATTTCATTTTGAAATCAGTTCTAACTGTGAATGGCTCTAGTACATGTTTTATTTCTGAAGTCAGCCTCCCCTGATAAAAGCTGGTCTGTTTCACTTTATTCTTGTTCTTTTCCTCTGCCCTTCTGGGGGTGAAAAAGAAAAAGCTATTTCAAAAAAAAAAACAACAGCTATTATGATATGTCTACCATAATTATAAGCAAGATTCAATTATAGTGCTCTAAAATATTCATTGCAAATTTATGATTTAAAGATATTTAATTTCCTATTTGTGTGTAGTTCCCATACTCACAGTATAAATATTTACACTTAATTATGGAAAATTTCACACATTATCCCAGTAGCATGAAAATATATTAATAAATTTACATTAATAAGTGACTCTTTGAAAAATTATTTAGAAGTAGGAAAAGAGAAGAATGTCATACATACAACTATGATAGCCAGAGGCTTTTGAGACCTCTTGTTTACTCAGCTCACATAATCATATGTTTTTGTAAAATGTACAAAATGAGGATATTTTATGTTATCTTAGGACCTGTGTCTCTTTCCGCGATGAATTCCCTTCCAGCACATGTCCCCTCATAGAGGGCGGCAGTGGGGTGGCTGAGGCATTTTTAGACTCTGGTAAGGAAAAGCTGTCAGGGGGCCATTTAGTTCAGGTTTTGTGGGATATGTTTATGTGGTTTCCAGTCTCCCTAATATATAGTTAAGTTCTCACCAGTGATTCCACTCTAGGAAAAGCTTGAGAAATGTATCTTTCCAGTAAGTGCTGGGGAGGCACAGGTCAAGGACAGACCTCTTCAGGAACAAATGCTAGGGCATCTGGCACCAAAGTTTGTTGGTAGTGGAGACGAAAAAGGATTTATGAAATATCTGTCTTTCTTTTCTGAAGTGGGCAACAATAAAGAAAAAAAACAAACACAAAAAAACCTATGAAGGGGATTACTGTGCAGGTGTATCAGGCAATTAATTAATGAAAAGTAGGTTTCCTTTGTGGATTTTGTTATGTTTACAGTATTTGTCAGCTTTTAAACTCCTGTAAATTGTTGCAATTCTTCTTCTCAACCTAAATAGATATTCACTTTCATACCTAATTTAGTAATAATACTTTCGTATTCTTTTAAAGAAAGCATCCCAGATCTGCTCCTGATGGCAACTGATCCTTGGGACAGTGTAATCTCCAGGTGGAGGGGTTAGCTATTAGCCAATAATAAAATCATGCCTCCTTGTTTTTGGCTTTCCATTTTTCTTCTCTTTACTCCTGAAGACTGATTCATTTATCTCTCCAATATGACTCAAATCCTTTGTTTCACTTTAAACTCTAACATGGAGGATTACAGATGAAGTTTGGCTAAAGACAGATCATTAATCCTAATTATATTAGTCAGGATTCTCCAGGGAATCAACAGGGTGTGTGCGTGCCTGCGTGGGTGGATAGGGTGGGGGGGAGAAAGAGGCAGAGCTAGAGAGAGAGACAGAGACAGAGTCAGAGAGAGAGAGAGAGAGACGGAGACAGAGAGCTAAAGAGACACAGGGAGAGAAATGACTTTAGGGAATTGGCACAGACACCGTGGAGGGTTTGTCTTTGTGCCTGTCTAGGCCTGCAGATGAGATCCAGGGAAGGGTTAAAGCTGCAGCTCAAGTCAGAAGGCACACCACCAGTAGAAATTCCCTCTTTCTCCAGGAAGTCAGACTTCTTTCTCTTCAGGCCTTCAACTAGGATGCGGTGAGGCCCACGCAGGCTATGGAAGGTCAGCTGCTTTACTATAAAGTCCACCAGCTTAAAAGCTCACCTCATCATAAAATAACTCCATGGCAATATCCAGACTAGTGTTTGATCAGATATAAAGATATTCTGGTTCAGCCAAGGGGACACATCAAAGTAACCATCACCTGATTACACAGTGAAGATAGGAACCTCTTGCTATATTTACCTAAGTCATGACATGGAAAGGTACCAATGTCATGTCTCACACACAGACTATATCAAAAAAAATATTGGCAGTAGATATAGGGCAGAACGCTGATATTTTGGCTAGGTTATGTGGTCCCCAGGAATTACCTAGCAAAAATAAGAGTACTTTGAATTGTACCTCCTCCAGTGCCTTAGAGAATTACAAAACAAAAAAAACAAACAAACAAAAAAAACAAAACAAACAAACTCACAAAGAGATCACAGCCACGTAACCCAAGATCCTCCCTTACAGTTCTAATATTCTATAACTCAATTTGATGTTATTAAATGAGATTTAGAGGGAATGGGGGAGGAAATATTGAAACAAGAAGATTTGATAATAACTTTGCACTAGATGTATTAGTGACATATGCTGCCTACCTTTTGTCTCAAAGAGCCTATTAAATTATCATCAAAAGACAGCTTTGAGAGGGAAAGGGGTTTAAAATCAGACACATTTTGAGTTCACATCTTAGTTCACAATGACTGATTCTCTAAACAGTATTTTGAAGAACTGCTTGTAAAGTGACTTTTAACAAGTGCTGACAGAGATTAAACACAAAATCAGATCCCTTTATGATACAAAAGTTCAACATTGAAGCAGTTCATGGGGTAGAAAAACTTTTTAAAAATCTTATTAGAGGACACGTCATCCTTAGCATCTTTGCAACACCCAACTGCTCTGTGGAAATTATCACTCCAAGTTCCAGCAATCTTGTTAGGGATTCACGAGTCTTAACTTCAGGTCTCTTCCAACATATATCACACTCTCCCTGCCACTGTGCAATTTCATACAACACAGTGAACTCCCATTGCCTATCAAATCCAGCTTCCAGACTGCACACTCCCCCCAGGCTCCCCTGACTCCCCCCAGCATATCTGCTTCCTACTCTTGATTCCCTCCCCAGCGACTATGTCCTATTTCTTTACCTTAATCCAAACCTAAAACCTCATTCAAAGACCAGGTCAAGTCTTAACCCTCTAATAAATGCAAGTGCGTAGAAAAGCATCAAAATAATAAGGTCCTCAGAATGTGTAGCCGTGCTTTTCAATCCATCCTCCTATGAAACACTGGTTTCCCACATGCTGATCTGAGATGTTTTAACTACTAAAATCTTAATATTGGAAGTCTTTTCCCAATCTCCATATTAAAATTTGTAATTAGTGGGTAAAATTTTCAATGCCAAAGAAATTCTTTAATTTATTTAAGGTAAAATTT
This sequence comes from Spilogale gracilis, assembly GCA_004023965.1. Lineage (NCBI taxonomy): Eukaryota > Metazoa > Chordata > Mammalia > Carnivora > Mephitidae > Spilogale > Spilogale gracilis. The sequence continues at coordinate 16,181 of PITA01009442.1, forward strand.
TAGTGTTAGCTAATACCCGCCAGATGACAAAATGGATGCATTAATAAATGAATATTAATGAAAACTGAAAAAATACTCATTTTATCTTCTAGTGGGTATTAGCCATCATTAAATTTTGCAAGAGCATTTTCCTCACTTGAAAGTAATGTCCCTTACCACACATTGATACATCAACATTCTGATTACCCATTAGATTCTTTTGAAATTGGGAAAGAGTAAGTTTCCAAGGCCCTATTAGCTCAAAGTGCTAATTGAGATTCTTTCTCTGAAGTTTCAGTATTAACTCTGAGCTTTGACATTTCCACCAAAGTACAGCCATCATATGCGACCACAGGGAAACAGGCTTCCATTCAGCATCATCTCATTCTAAACATGCAACATATATTTTCATTACAATATATATTCAGTTGTATGTTCTGCACATGCATAGACTATGACCTGCACTTCTTCTGTCTCCTCCACACCATTACTGAGTTCTCAGAAATGCTTAATAAGTATTTACCACATTGTTATTTCTATCATTAAATGTCACCCTCAAAGTTAAGAGATCTAGCAGCCATCTCCCCACTACCCATGCACCCACACTCTCTTCCCAGCACTGATCCTAGATGCTAATCTCTTGATCAGAACCAAAGAGCAATTAGCAACTGATGCTTTGTTTTGTTTCCACTCCAGGGTCTCCAGTTTCTCTCCTCACTGTCAAATACTGAAGAAAGGAGGAAAAGAAATGATAGCCTCTTTTCTGGCAACTAGATCTCTGGAAACGCAAAGTGCGCTGGCTGAGAACAAGACCAGCAGCATCAACAATATTAACGGTAATAATTACATTTATTAGGTGCTGAGTTTGTATCAGGCATTGTGCTAAGCATCTCACTTAAATCACCTTATTCATTCCTCTTCATGCACTGATGAGGTAGGTTTTGTAACTAGAAGACTGCTTTCCATAAACCATAAGGTGGGTTATGACATGCAAGAGAGAACGGGGCTACATGAAGAGACTTGCTGCTGGGGTGAGGAGGAAACAGCAGCCTGCATGACCCGTTGACACCAGCTGGGACAGACGATGACATGCAGAATCACATGCTCACCCCCACCCCTTATGGAAGCACAACACACAGGAAAGCAAACACTTCGTTTATGAGGGACATGAACCCTGAAAAGACAGATTGTTTCCAGCAATAGATGGGTTGGCATTCGTAATAGAAATTTATTTCAGTCATGGAGAAATAAATGTCTATTTCTTGCACGTCTGAGTTTGTAGATCCAGGTAATAACATTACCCCCCTTGCAGGGCGGTAGGTGGGGAGAGACGTAGGGGAGTGGTGCAAATCTCAGATTCAGAAGGATCAGACATTTGTCCAGGAACGATCAGATATTCAGTGATGATGTCAGAATTTGTAGCCATAACATCTGAAGCCAGAGTTCACTTTCAGTGCTGTACATATATAAAATTTTATAAATGCAATGGGAATAGGCTGACATCAAAAAGATAACTTGTGGGGTGCCTGTGTGGCTCAGCTGGTTTAGTGGCTGCCTTCAGCTCAGGTCCTGATCCCAAGGTCCTGGGATGGAGCCCCACGTCAAGCTCCCAGCTCAGAGGGGAGTCTGCTACTCCCTCTCCTTCTGCCCTTACCCCGGCTCATGCTCTCTCTGTCTCTCAATCTCTGTCAAATAAATACATAAATAATCTTTAATACAAACAAACAAACAAAAAGAAAATCTGTTTAACTATGATTTCTTTGAGAAGTACCCTTTCTGTGTATCCTTGGGTGACCAAGAAAAGGCATAAATGTATCTGGCTCACTGTCCTATAGCAACACAAGCGAAGCTAAATCTACAATTGTAAAGTTCCTAGCAGCCACATTTTAAAGAGTAAAAAGAAGCAGGTGAAATAAATTTTTATAATACATTTCCTTTAAGAAACATCCAAAATAGGACTCCTGGGTGGCTCAGAGCATTAAAGCCTCTGCCTTCGGCTCAGGTCATGATCTCAGGGTCCTGGGATCGAGGCCCGCATCGGGCTGTCTGCCCAGCCGGGGGCTGCTTCCTCCTCTCTCTGCCTGCCTCTCTGCCTACTTGTGATCTCTCTCTCTGTGTCAAATAAATAAATAAAATCTTAAAAAAAAAATAAACATCCAAAATATTATTTCAACACATAATCAATATTTTTTAAATATAAAATAAACTACTTCACATTCTTTTTAGACTAAATCTTCAATATTTGGTGTGTATTTTTTTAACTGAGGTGTAATTGAAACAGAACATTATATTAGTTCTGGGGTGTCTGCATGGCTCAGTCAGTTAAGCGTCCAACTCTTGATTTTGGCTCAGGTCATGATCTCAGAGTCTTGAGATCAAGCCCTGCCTCAAGCCCCACATCGGGCTCCACACTCAATGGGGAATCTGCTAGAGATTCTATCCCTCCTATTCACACTCACTAGCTCTCTCTCTCTAAAATAAATTGAAAAATATTTTTTAAAAAATTATATTGTTCCAAGTGTGCAACGTAATTTGATCCATCACCACACATGATTACAAATTTTTTTATTTTATTTATTTTACTTTTACTTATTTAATTATTTATTTGTGAGAGCAAGAGAGAGCGAGAAAGAGAGTTGGAGGGGAGAGGCAGAGGGGGAGGAAAAGAATCCCCAGTGAGGGTGGAACTCTGCATAGGGCTCAATCCCAGGACCTGAGATCGTGACCTGAGCCAACATCAAGAGCCAGATGCTTGATCAGCGGAGCCCTCCACGCACCCATGTAAAGAGTACTTTTAGATCTAGTCTCTTTGCAACTTTCAAATATGTAATACAGTATTATTAACTGCAGTTTCTGGTGTCTATTTTATACTGACACATCTTCATTCAGATTAGCCACATTTCAGATGATTAATAGCGACATGTAGTGAGCGACTACCTTTCAGGCTGTACCAGCCTAGATAAAACAGAGCAAAGTAGGTGGTGATTCAAATTCCTAACCAAAGACACTTTATGGCCATAATTCATGTCGTCCCCAGGCATTCCTTCTTTCATAAAGTGCTGCAGGAAACACAGCCCTTCTGTCTTTCCCAGAACTTGATCTTCCTTTGAAAAAAAAAAAATCTGATTTTTCAGGAGTCAAGCTTGGCATTGAATTTTAGTAAGACAATTTTCATTTAAATGTTTCTTCTCTGACTTTTACTAACAGCTTTACTGAGGAATAATTGGCATTCAAAATCTGAGTGAGAAAATTCATATTTTCTCTCAGGAAGGACAAAGGTTCATTATACTTTTACTGCATGCCCCACCCTATCCTCGCTGGTAGTAATAATCTCAGCCAAAAGCTACAACCTAGGATGTAGGTACCAGCAGTATTATTAATCCCACCTCATACATTGGGAAATAGAGGCTTCAAGGAAATGAAGTCTTAAAAGGAGGCCAAGGTCACTGTCAGGGTGATTGGGCTAGAAAGTGAGGGCACCTGAATTCAAAACTAGCCAGGCTGCCCCCACTGAGCAATACTATCTCCACGACTACCTAAGTAACCGGAGGGGTTAGACTTGTACTTCTGTGCCGCAAAACGCTAGAGGCAGAGATGAGGCATCGCTAGGACTGTTTTGATATAATTACCTGGAAAAATAGAAGAAACATGAAAGTCTTTATGCAGATTTCTGGCTGGTCAAGGTAATCTCCCTTTAAAAAATGCCTTCTTAATGCGGAACCTGAGTGACTCCGTTGGTTAACCCTCCAACTCTTGGTTTCGGCTCAGGTTATGGTTTCAGGTTCCTAGGTCCAGCCCTGCGTTGGTTCCCTGCTCAGTGTGGGGTCTGTTGGTTTCTGCTCCTCCCCTGCACGTGTGTGCACTCTCTCAAAAATAAATAAATTTTAAAAATCTCTTAAAAAGTGCCTATTGACTTATTTAGGGATGTGACTATTCGATCTCTTGTAACCTTGGTATTTACAAACAACAAACTTCACAATAATTGTGTAAAGTTTGCTGAAGGCATCACAAGGTGGAAGTACTTTATAAAACAGAATAATGCAAGAGCATCTCATTTTTAGTATTATGCTGTAATGCTATGTCCAAGAACTCTTGGAACCATACTCGGACTTTCTGAGATGTAGTCTCCCCTCAAGAACAACTGTTAGAATATTTAAGAAGCATAAGCACTTCCTGTGTTTTCCATTTAAAGTTGTTCCTTTTCTGGAGCCTGGCACCGCCATCCACTATCACTTTTATCACCACTAATGAATATGCAGAGAACCCCACTGGAGCCTAAGTTACATTCTTCCGAGACTCAGACATGTCTGGGCATTTCTGGCTAACAGATGAATCAGAGCAACAAAGAATCTGGGAGCAGGGGAGCCTTTAGGCAAAGAAAGAAAGAGAAGTGAAACTCACTGTTTCATCCAATAAAAATGTCCCAAGTAAAGAGTGAGAGGAAGGCTATTAGGCAATTGTGCCTCATTGTATCCTAGCATTTCCCTCTGCTCCAGGCCCCTGCCTGCGCTCCCTCCAGGCCCAGGCATGAGGGGTGGAGCATTAAGAGAAATACAGGAGAGCTGCCCACATCAAGGTCTGAGAAATACTCAGCACCCAAATCAGTCCTGCTGTGGAATTTTTGAAAGATGGTAAAACAAGGTAAGAAGGCATTTTCTCCAGTTGGAGATGAACCCAGTACAGGTTCAAGAAATCCAAGTGCAGAGTGAAGCCTTGGATAACAGGGTAACTAGAGCTCTAGCACACCAGCTGCGTGCACATTTCCAGCCACAGAGCAGAGCCCAGGGGACCGGGACTGGCCTCAGCACTATAGAGGCAGCATCCGTAAGGCCACACAGCCCCCAGAGTCCTTACACCCACACTAACAGGCCACGTCAGGCAGCCTGCACATCCCTGGGCCTGGTGTGAAGGAAAATGCTTCACTGCATGGTGGCTGAGGGGCTCAGTGTGAACACTTCTGGAAACTCCCAGAAATAGTTGGGATGGGGAAACCTGGAGGCAGCTGGAGCTTCCACAGAGGCAGGTATAAACAGAATCAGAGAAATAATTCACATGCTGTAAGCCCACTTTTATTCCTAGTTTGTGAGGCCTAGGTATAGATTATACAAGCGCTATGCTAGCCCACAACCATCACTCAGACTCTGGCTCATGCTCAGTGCTCGGACCTCAGTAAAGAAAATTAACATGTCAGGGGAGGACAGACCAAAGGAGACCCCTGTGTAGAAGAGACAAGGAAAGTACTGGGCACTGGAATGAATTACAGGGTTGTGTCTGATGACCCATCCTGCAGAGACACACTTCCTAACAATACTGGTAGATTCTGGCCCCCACACCTGAGCAGATAAATGCTGAAGGGAAGGCTCCCCTTTAACCAGTTTAGTCCATTGTATTATGAAAGTTAATTATTATCAATGCAGGTGAGAATAAAAAAATCCCATCTAACAAATCAAAATGGAATTTTAATGTCAAGAACTTTTTAAATGTTTCCTGTTTGCTTTAATAGAAATTTATCTCATTTCCTCAGTCCTATAACTGAGCAATAAATGAGTCACATTGTTTCAATAATTCAAATCATGTTGCATAAATAAATGGAAAAATGATTCATCCTTTCAGATTTCCCTGAACAAACTACAACTGAGCTGCCAATAACACTAACACCGAGAACATTTCCCCACAAGAGGGCGCCATTAAGCCAACATTCCTTAATAATCCACTCTCCGTTGAACTAGTAAAGATTTTGGAGTTTGATGACAAAGTTATAAGAGGGAAGGAGTCAAATGTATAAAAGCAATAGGCAGATGTATCTGGTTCACATACTTGCTTTATGCTGATGCTTAAATAGTATTGAAATCGCCACAGTGATTCAGGAAGTTAAATACATAAATACCAACATCTGTGCAAGAGAGATAATGTTATCATCATTCAATTTGAATTTGCCTTGCTGAATACTGTGGGATTTTTGTTAATGAATTAATTTTAATAGGCTTTTCTCTACTTAAAAGGGTACTCAGAATGGTGTTTCATTTACTAGAATCATTGGTACATATCCTTTTATGCAATGGCCAAATTGCTACATCAGATGGAAAGCACAATGAGGTATCTACTATGGTATAAGTCATTGTTAATTTGTTAAACAGTGACAATTTTAAGGATTTGGATTTTGAAATGAAGTTGTAATGTAGAATACAAAAAGAGGGGTTAAGAATATCCTATTAGCAAAAGAGAGCAAAAAGCGGGAGAGAGGCAGAAATATGATCCAGATTACAGTAGAAATGGATTTAAACAAATGATTCTGAAAAGAGAAAAGAAAAGGTCAGTGGTCCTGAGGAACTAAGAGCCCAAATACTTTCAGCAGGAAAACACCAAAGTGATGATTTTTGCAAAAGGTGCACCCAGTATAGGTTTATTCAGAGTATTTATTTCCCCATGCCCGTATTACTCTTTTTTAAAAAAAAGATTTTTTTCATTTATTTATTTGACACAGAAAGAGAGATCACAAGTAGGCAGAGAGGCAGGCAGAGAGAGGGGAGGAAGCAGGCTCCCTGCTGAGCAGAGAACCTGATGCGGGCCTCAATCCCAGAACCCTGAGATCATGACCTGAGCCGAAGGCAGAGGCTTTAACCCACTGAGCCACCCAGGAGCTGCCCCCCAATGCCTGTATTACTCTTACAGGTAAACCCTAACAGTACTAATAAGTTAGAGCCTTTCACTGTATCCTGTGATTTTCCCTTTAGCACTTAAAACTGTAACCTGAATACCACACCCTTTACTATGGAAGGATAGGGTAGCGTAGTCCATAGTCCTAAAAGTCTTGTTTGGAGCTAATTAAGGAGACGCAGAATTTAAAAGAACAAACAAATAGTTCAGGTTAAAACACCATGTTCAACTTCTACAGAATCCACACAGCAGTGGACATTCGAAGTGGATTCCATTTAAATTATCTCCCATTATGTTAATTATCTATTGCCACATAATTACGCCAATATATAGCAACCTAAAACAGCAGATTTATTACTTACAGTTTCTTTAGGTCAGCAATTCAGGTCAACTGGTGGTTTTGGCTCCAAGTCTCAAGAGGAATCAAGGTACCAATTCAAGCCTTTGTCATCTCAACGTCTGACTGATGCTAGAAAATCCACCTCCAGGATTGCTCAGTCCTGTCTGTTGGAAGGAGGCCTCAGTCTCTCACCTCTGGACCTCACCTCTTCTTGAGAGCCCTCACAACATGGCTTTCCCAGACGGACTGGCCCAAGACAGCAAGGCAGAACCCACATATCTTCTGGCACTCAGACTCAAAAGTCACACTCAATCATATCCTGTTGGTTACCCAGGCTATCCTTTTCCAGTGTGGGAAGAGAAAACATAAGGACATGAATACCAGGGAGCTAAAATCTTTGAGAACTCTCTTGAAAGCTGGCTCCACACCCAGCCTGTCCAGTGTTCTAGATTCTCAGGGCATTCTCATACAGCCAACCCAGAAGTAGGCAGAAAAACCTCTCTACCAAGGGTCCTTTCTATCTTCTTCTTCTCATAGCCTCTAAGCTCCTCTATATGTTCTTTTCTCCTCACTCTCACCTCCTTCAACCATACCCCCATAGTCTATTGCTTCTTGTTCAGCTCTTTTATGCTCCATTGTTAAATTAGTCCAGAGATTTCATTGCTGAGGGCAAAAGAGAAGGGGAAGAATCTTCACTGAGGTGAGTCTTAGATTCTCAGTATAAAGCCATTAGTTTCTTCATATTATATTATTGATCTCCTGCACTCGATTATGTTAAAGAATATATGTCTCTTTCTTGAGTCAAAAACCTTATTTTCTTGGTCTCAATGTGAGTCAGGCTCCAGGAGGGATAAAGTGGAGCAGGGGAGGGCGTATAGGATGAGGCAGGGGAAAGAAAACAAAAACCCTATTACCATGCAACAGTTGCAATTCATAAATTATTTGTAAATTATTCCTTTGACATATATCATACCTAATAAAATATGTTTCTGAGTCGGACAAGATCTACCTGTTCACTACTTTAATCCCAGTACCTGCCACAGTGTGTGGTATATAAAAGATACTCTAACATTGCTTAGATTTAAACAGTCACCTCAACGATATTATTTAAGAGCCTAAAATTGTCTCCTATGAAAATCTAAGAAAAGTTTCATAAATCTCTCTTAAAATAGAATTGTGTGACCTGAGACAGAATATGCTAAATAATGGTAATATATTGATATCCTAATTAACTAATATACCTCTGGAAAGCCTAGCTGTCTCTGTTGGATAGGTGTTTGCCTTTAGCTCAGGTCATGATCTCAAGGTCCTGGTGTTTGAGCCCTGCATCAGGCTCCCTGCTCAGTGGGGAGCCTGCTTCATTCTCTCCCTCTGTGTACTCTCTCTCTCTCAAATAAATAAATAAATAAATAAATAAATAAATAAATAAATAGATAAATAAATAAATATTATATATATATATATATAAAATCATGTATTTCTTGGTATGAATTTATACTGCATCATAATTAACAATAAATCCAAGCCTTGTCTTCCACAAAATCATTCATTGAGCACCAGTTCCACAAATGAAAGCCTTCTATGGTAGGTCCATAAATAAATTTATAGCTGTTGGCAGAATTATCAGATCACTGATGAATTTAAGTATTTTGTATGTTACGTGTACCATTATGAAATAGTTTGCCAAACCATGCTGCCTCTAATAACCTGCAGCTCAACACAGAGGCATCATCCATGATGGGGATGAGGCCCAAAGCATGCTGGGAACTGTAATGCTGTAATCTACAGTATCACAATGTGTCTCCACCGGTATTCAAGAACAGAGGCCTCAGAGCTGCTATTCTCAGTGCACTTTCTGTGATCCCCCCCCCCCAACCCAGAGAGGAGAGACAGCTCCAGGAATGAACAGTTAAAGAGAAGGGGATATATTAGCCTGGGTCCTAAACAGGATCAGCAGACACTCACCAGATAATTCAGAAAGGAGGATTTATTTAAAAAGGGACCAGTTTGGAGGGGCAAGATGATGGAAAACTAGGTGAACCCATTTCAGGGAGTCCCCTGAAGTGAGCTGAATTCCTGAAAAAAACACTGCAAGAACACCGTGAGCACCCATGAAATCAGCCTGAAATGTAATATGTCACACTTCTGGATCTCTACAGGGGAAGAAGAGCATCCACAAAGTGATAACGTGGAGTGGGAGCGCTCTGAGAGATATCCACGGACAAAGGGACATGGGGGAGAGAGCCCACAGAGGCGACCCATTGGAAAGCAATACCCCAGCACGAAAGTGCTCTGTGTTTGGGGAACAAGAGATTACGGTCTGATTAAAAGCAGGCAAAAACAGAACACCTGAGAGGCAACCAGAGAAAGCTGACTGCCAATGTGGGGGATGTAGATCTGTGGGGAGAAAGCGCTCCTGGTTCCGTGCAAGGGAACATGGCGGAGCAGAGTATCTTTAAAACTGCCTTTTTTTTTTCCCACCGCTTTTTCCCCGCCCCTTGGGCCAGGCGTGCGCAGCCCACTGGGGAGGCGATTTTGCAGACTTGAGCACGACCTGCGGGACTGGGACCACAGGATATCAATCCCTCCTGCGTGGGAGTGCACCACAGACTCCCTGGGCAGAGACAAGGTCCCACAACCCGAAATCAGTTGCTGTTTCTGTGTCGCGGGACCGAATCACCAAGTGGGGGCTTCGGGAGCCAATCTGCCCGTGGCTGCAGGTGTGCCAGTTTATGACAGGTGGCCAAGGTGGAAGATACAGGGAGAGGCTATGAGCCCTGCACCATTCAGAGGGTTGCTAGCTGAGGGCTCTCTCTGGGAAGGAGGTCTGGACGCAGACATCTTGCTCTGGCCTGACTTTCTGAAAAGCTGCAAAAAGCCGCAAAAGAGCAAATCCTCCAGAGAAAGAAAGCCTGAAAACCTGGTTGCCATGGAGCCCAGCCCCTAGAAAGGGGCAGGGACTCACCCAGGTAGGAGGGACTGAAAAACTGCACAGCAGGCCCCTCCCCCCCAGAAGGCAATCCAGAAGCACAAGAGGAGGACACCAAAACTGTAAAACCCCAATATGGGGGAAAGGCAATATATTAAGCTCCTGGTACTACCCCCAAAGCTGTATGCTTCATAGATACAGCTTTTCACTTTATTTTCTTTTTTAACTTTTTCCTATTTTTATTTTTAAAGTTTTCACTTTAAATTTAAAATTCACTCTCATGATTTTTATTCTTTTAATTTTTAACCCACTTCTTATTACAATGTGATACTTAATACAACACTCCATAATAACTTTTTACCTTGAAATTTTTTCAAACACATATCTGTGTTTTCTGTTGTTGTTGTTGCTTTTGTTTCCTTGGTTTTTTTTGTTGTTGTTTTCCCATTTTTCTCTCTTCTTTCCTTTATTCTTTTTTTCTTTTAAATACACATATAAGCTTCAAGGTAATCCTTCATTCCTATTCAATACTATACCTATATACAAAACAGTTTTAATCTCCCTATATCTCTAGAAAGTGGACTCCTCTAACAATAATAACAAGACACACCCAGGAGGATCTGAAATACTTTCCTTGCCCACGAGGAGGGTTCGCACTCACCTTCCCACCCTATTCTTCTGTCACTGTTTCTGTGTAATTGTTTTTGCCTTTGTAATATATAAATACTGGTCTTGGGGGTCATTTGGGTTGGGCTTGACTTTTTGATCTCTTCAACTTCCTTTTACTCTTGATGGTCTTTTTCTTTACTCTGTTGTAGTTTTCTACCATATAAATCCTACCATTGGGGCCCATTCTTGCCAGATTTTTCTTGCTTCTATTCTCTTTTTATCTCTCTTTTTTCTTTCTTCTCCTTTTTGGTGGTGACTTCTGATTGCTCCAAAACCTTTCAACAACCAATTCACCTGGATAGTGGTCTATATATTCAGCTATACATCCCCTCAAACACCCCTCACCACAATGACTCAGAGGAGGAACAACCAACAGAAGAAAAGCCCAGAGACTGCAACCCCGGTCACAGAATTATTGGAAATGAACATAAGCAATATGACAGAAATGGAATTCAGGGTAGCAATCATCCAAGCAAGAGCTAAATTGGAAAAGAACATTAGTGACAAGATAGAAACTCTAATGACAGAAGTGAAAGCTGAATGGGCAGAGGTTAGAAAGGCTATTAATAAGATGCAATCTAATTTAAATGGGCTAACAGCTAGAGTAGGTAAAGCTGAAGATCGTATTAGTGATTTAGAAGACAGATGGATTAAGAAGGAGGAGCAAGAGAAGTCTTGGAGCAAACAGCTAAAATCCCATGAAAATAGAATTAGGGAAATAAATGATGCCATGAAATGCACCAATATAAGAATTATTGGGAGATACAGTTGAACAAATCATGGATGAAAATTTCCCTAATCTGGGGAATGAAACAAGTGTTGGTGTCCTAGAGGCAGAGAGAACACCCTCCAAGATCAACGAGGCCAGAAAAACTTCCAGGCACATAATTGTGAAATTCGTGGATCATAAAACCAAAGAATGTGTCTTAAGGGCAGCTAGAGGAAAGCGATCCCTTACATATAGAGGGAGGACCATCAGAATAACATCAGACCTATCCACAGAAACCTGGCAAGCCAAAAAGGGCTGGCAAGACATATTCAGGAAATTACATAACAAAAGTATGCAACCAAGGTTAATGTACACAGCAAGGTTGACTTTCAGAATAGAAGGAGAAATAAAGAGCTTCCAGGACCACCATGGTCTAAAAGATTATGCAACCACAAATCCAGCACTACAAGAAATATTAAGAGGAGTTCTATAAAAGAGAAAAGAACCCAAGAGTGGCACAAAACAGAAATTTACAGAGGTAATCTATAGAAACATGAACTTCACAGGAAACATGATGTCAATAAAAACATACCTATCAATAATAACTCTCAATGTGAATGGACTAAATGCTCCAATAAAAAGGCACAGGGTTACGAACTGGATAAAATGACAGGAAACGTCCATATGCTGTTTACAAGAGACACATTTTAAATCTAAAGATACTTCCAGATTGAAAGTGAAGGGATGGAGGACCATCTTTCATGCCAAAGGACCTCAGAAGAAAGCCAGGGTAGTGATTCTCATATCAGACAAATTAGATTTTAATCTAAAGACTGTAATCAGAGACACAGAAGGACACTACATCATTCTCAAAGGGACTATATACCAAGAAGATCTAACAATTGTAAATATTTATGCCCCCAACATGGGAGCAGCCAACTACATAAGCCAACTGTTAAGCAAAACAAAGAGTCATATTGATACAAACACATTAATTGTAGGAGATCATAACACACAACTCTCAGCAATGGACGGATCATCTAAACAGAAAATCAACAAAGAAACAAGAGCCTTGAATGACACATTGGACCAGATGGATCTCATAGATATATTCAGAACATTCCACCCTAAAAGAGCAGAATACTCATTCTTCTCGAGTGCACATGGAACTTTCTCCAGAATAGACCACATGCTAGGTCACAAATCAGGGCTCAACTGATACTAGAAGATTGAGATTATTCCTTGCATATTCTCTGACCATAATGCCATGAAACTGGAACTCAACCACAACAAAAAAGTTCAGAAGAAAGTCAAACACTTGGAAGTTAAAGACTATCCTGCTCAAGAATCTGTGGATCAACCAGGAAATCAAAGAAGAACTGAAACACTTCATGGAAACCAATGAGAATGAAGATACATTGATCCAAAACCTATGGGATACAGCAAAGGCAGTCCTAAGGGGGAAATACATAGCCATCCAAGCCTTACTTAAAAAAAAATTGAAAAATCTTGAATACACCAACTCTCATTACGCCTTAAAAAACTAGAAAATCAACAACAAATTAAACCAACCCCCCACACAAGGTGGGAAATAATTAGGATTAGATCAGAGATGAATGAATCAGAAACTGTAGATACAGTAAAACACATAAACAAAACTAGAAGCGGGTTCTTTGAAAGAATCAATAAGATCAATAAACCATTGGCCAAACTAATCCAAAAGAAAAAGGAGAAGACCCAAATTAATAAAATTATGAATGAAAGGGGGAGAGATCACAACTAACACCAGGGAAATGGCGACAATCATCAAAAATTACTATCAACAATTATATGCCAATAAGTTTAACAACCTAGAAGATACAGATACATTCCTGGAAACCTATAAACCTCCAAGACTGAAACAGGAAGACATTGGCAATCTGAACAGACCTGTATCTAGTAATGAGATTGAAGCAGTGATCAAAAACCTCCCCAAAAACAAGAGCCCAGGACCAGAGGGATTCCCTGGGGAATTCTACCAAACATTCAAAGAAGAAATAACACCTATTCTCCTGAAGCTGTTTCAGAAAATAGAAACAGTAGAAAAACTTACAGACTCTTCCTATGAAGCCAGCATTACTCTAATCCCCAAACCAGATAAATACCCCATCAAAAAGGAGAACTTCAGACCAATATCTCTGATGAATATGGATGCCAAGATTCTTAACAAGATCCTTGCTAACAGGATCCAAAAATACATTAAAAAAGATTATCCATCGTGACCAGGTGGGATTTATCCCAGGGATGCAAGGGTGGTTCAACACTCGCAAATCAATCAACATGATAGAACAAATTGATAAGAGAAGAGAGAACCACATGGTACTCTCAATTGATGCAGAAAAGGCATTTGACAAAATACAACATCTGTTCCTGATTAAAACTCTTCAAAGTATAGGGATAGAGGAAACATTCCTCAACCTCATAAAATCTATCTATGAAAAGATTTGCTCCAAAAACAAATATCATTCTCAATGGGGATAAACTGACAGCCTTCCCTCTGAGATCAGAAACAAAACAAGGATGCCCACTGTCATAGTGTTAGAAGTCCTAGCAACAGCAATCAGACAACAGAAAGAAATAAAAGGTATCCAGCTTGGCAAAGAGGAAGTCAAACTGTCTCTTTGCAGATGACATGATACTCTATATGGAAAACCCAAAAGACTCTACCTCCAAACTACTAGAACTCATACAACAATTTGGTAATGTGGCAGATAAAAAATCAATGCACAGAAATCAGTTGCATTATTATACACTAGCAATGAAAATATAGAAAGGGAAATCAGAGAAGCGATTTTGTTTACTATAGCACTAAAAACCATTAGATACTTAGGAATAAACCTAACCAAAGAAGTTAAGAATCTGTACTCGAGGAACTATGGAACACTCATGAAAGAAATTGAAGAAGATACAAAAAGATGGAAGAGCATTCCATGCTCATGGATCAGAAGAATAAACATTGTTAAAATGTCTATACTGCCCAGAGCAATCTATACTTTCAATGCCATTCCAATCAAAATTCCACCAACACTCTTCAAAGCATTGGAACAAACAACCCTAAAATATATATGGAACCAAAAAAGACCCCAAATCGCTAAGGAATTGTTGAAGAAGAAAAACAAAGCTGGGGACATCATGTTACCTGATATCAGGCCTTATTACAAAGCTGTGATCACCAAGACAGCATGCTACTGGCACAGAAACAGACAAATAGACCAATGGAACAAAGTAGAGTCCAGATATGGACCCACAAATCTATGGTTAAATCATCTTCTACAAAGCAGGTAAAAATATCCAGTGGAAAAAAGACAGTCTCTTCAATAAATGATGCTGGGAAAATTGGACAGCTACATATAGAAGAATAAAACGAGACCATTCTCTTACACCATACACAAAGGCAAACTCGAAATGGATGAAAGACCTCAATGTGAGGCAGGAATCCATCAAAATCCTGGAAGAGAACATAGGCAGTAACCTCTTTGACATCGGCCACAGCAACTTCTTTCAAGATACGTCTCCAAAGGCAAAGGAGACAAAAGTGAAAATGAACTTTTGGGATTCAACAAAATAAAATCTTCTGTACAGCAAAGGAAACAGTCAACAAAACAAAGAGGCAACTCACGGAATGGGAGAGGATATTTGCAAATGACACTACAGATAAAGGGCTGATATCCAAGATCTGTAAAGAACTACTCAAACTCAACATCCAAAAAGAAGATGAACGCATCAAAAAATGGGCAGGAGACATGAAGAGGCACTTCTCCATAGAAGACATACAAATGGCTAACAGACACATGAAAAAATGTTCATCATCACTAAATATCAGGGAAATTCAAATGAAAACCACACTGAGATACCACCTTACTCCAGGCAGAATGGCCAAAATTAACAAGACAGGAAAGAACAAGTGTTGGAGAGGCTGCGGAGAAAGAGGAACCCTCTTACACTGTTGGTGGGAATGCAAGTTGGTGCAGCTGCTTTGGAAAACAGTGTGGAGATTCCTTAAAAAATTAAAAATAGAGCTACCCTATGAGCCTGCAATTGCACTACTGAGCATTTACCCCAAAAATATAGATGTAGTGAAAAGAAGGGCCATATGTACTCCAAAGTTCATAGCAGCGATGGCCACAATTGCCAAACTGTGGAGAGAGCCAAGATGCCCTTCAACAGATGAATGGATAAAGAAGTACTGGTACGTATATACAATGGAATACTATGCCTCCATCAGAAAGGATGAATATCCAACTTTTGTACCAACATGGACTGGACTGGAAGAGATCATGCTGAGTGAAATAAGCCAAGTAGAGAAAGTAAAGTATCACATGTTTTCACTTACTTGTGGTGCATAAGGAGTGATATAGAGGACAGTAGGAGAAGGAAAGGAAATGGGAATTAGGGTAAATCGGTGAGGGAAATGAAACATGAGAGACTGTGGACTTAGAAACAAACTGAGGGTCTTGGAGGGGGTGTGGAGGGATGGGAGAGCCTGGTGGTGGGTACTGAGAGCATATATTGCCTGGAGCACTAGGCATAAACAATGAATCTTGGAATACTGAAAAAATAATATAATTTTAAAAAGGGGACCAGTTTGGGGGCACCTGGTGATTTAGTTGGTTAAGCATCCAACTCTTGATTTCAGCTCAGATCATGATCTCAGGGCCCTTGCAATGGAGTCCCCTATCAGGCTCACACTCTGAGTCTGCTTGAGGATTCTTTCCCTTTCCCTCCACACCTCCCCCTGTGCTTTCTCCCTCTCTCTCTCTCTCTCAAATAAATAAATAGATAGATAAATAAATAAATAAATAAATAAATAAATAAATAAGTCAAGTTCTGAAGATATGGTGGGATGTAGAGACAAGGCTTTAGAGAAGGTGCAAGTCACTGGGACGAGGACTGGTTGAACAGCCACCAGCCTCATCAGAGGAATGGGTTGCTGACACCCCACTGGAGAAAATTGTTAACACATTCCTGGAAGGAGCTATGATCTTTCACGGCCAGCCTTATGCTTCTACCTCCTGCCAATGTCCTCCAAAAAGACAGAGGGGAAGGTACCCAAAATATTCAAGATAGAAGAGCTTTATGTTATTCCTCTCTGAATTCTTCACATGTAATAAGGTCTGCCAGAGGTTATGAGTCCTTTAGGAAATGCCCTTTTGTGTAACGTGAGCCTGACCTCCCCCATCCCCCAGCGCCATCCCCCAGACCTCATGCAGCGATACCTGACAGGTCACTGTAGCTCCTGGATACTTGACCTCCCCTCTTAACACAAGGAGAATAATAATGTGAGGAAATCTTCCTGAAGAAAGAAATGAGATAATATGCTGTGAACTCTAGGTGTGCCAGGGTGGCTCAGTTGATTAGCAACCAACTCTTGATTTCAGCTCAGGTCATGATTTCAGGGTTATGAGATGGAGGCTGTCAAAGGGCTCCACACACAGCTCAGAGTCTACTTGAGATACGGTCTCTCCCTCTTCCTCTCCCTCTGCTCCTACTCCTGCCCATGCTGTCTCTAAATAAATAACCCCCCCCAAATGGGGGAGCCTGGGTGGCTAGGTCATTAAGCACCTGTCTTTGGCTCAGGTCATGTTCCTGGAGTCCAGGGACTGAACCCCACATGAGGCTCCCTGCTCGGTGGGAAGCCTGCTTCTCCCTCTCTCGCTCCCCCTGCTTATGTTCCCTCTCTAGCTGTGTTTCTCTCTGTCAAATAAATAAAATATTTTAAAAGAAATGCTGTGAACTCTACACAGCTACAAAAATACAAGTCACAGGAGATCCCTAAAGGAATGCTACCTCCTTGTCAATAATATTAAAATGTCATCATCTAGGATCATTTTAACAGTGAAAACACAGTGCTAACCTTTTCCTTTAAATTATTCTATTCATTGACATAGATGATCTAAGGCAGAGAAATCTATATTTATTTCCATATTATTCAATAATTCTATTTTTATTTGTAATAGAAAAATCAGTCTTACAAAAGGAAAAAACATTTTCCTTAAATTATTACTTTAGACTTAACCAAGTCTGTGTAAAGATAGAAATGAAACAAGATGGTGGAGGAGTAGGAGACCTAAATATCACCGGGTCCCAGGAGTTCAGCTGGATGGTTATCAAACCAGTTAGAATACCAACAGACTCAACAGAAGAGAAGAAGAGCAGCAATTCTAGGGACAGAAAAGTGACCATTTTCTGGAAGGTAGGAGTCCTGGAGAAGTGAATCAGAGGTGACATTTGGGAAGACAGACTGCAGGGGGAGGACTGGTTCCCTGCCAGCAGTAGAGCAGCAGAGCACAAAATTGGAAGTTTTAGAAGTCCGCTCCACAGAGGGATGTCGCCCCAGAGGTTAAGTGCGGGGAGGGGGGTGAAGACCTTGTTGGAACCGTGTGGTCTCATGACCTGTGGGGTCACAGAAGGACCCGGGGTGCCTCAGCATGGCAGAGCTTCTAGATATCAGAACGGGGGAGCCAGCTGCAGGGATGGAGCCGAGGAGTGGGCTCTCAGTTCAGGCTTACCTTAAATCATGATCTGAGGCATGGTTGAGCCACTGCTTTAGAGCAGGGACCCCACAGGTGGCATATCTGGGGAGACTTCCTCCTTTCTCCATGAGGAGGCCAAGTGAGCATGGAGTGGGGCCAGAGACAAGGGGCACAGGCATGATTGACTGCTTTTCTCTGAGGGCGCACTGAGAAGTGGGGCCCCCAAACTCTCGGCTCCTCAGGGCAGGAGACTGGGAGGCTGCCATCTTCATTCCTCTCCTCTAAAGCTGTACAGAAAGCATTCAGGGAACAAAAGATACTGAGAGCAAACCTGAGCAGATTGCTTAGCCTGGCCCCTGGCAAGGGTGGGGCAGTTCCGCCTCTGGCAAAAATATTTGAGAACCACTACAACAGACTCTCCGCCAGAAGATCAGCAAGAACATCCAGCCAGGTTCACCAATTAGTGAGAACTGCAGAAACAACAGCAAAAAATACAAATAATTATAAGAAGATATTATGAGCAGTTATACACCAGCAAGTCTGACAATCTGGAAGAAATGGATGCATTCCTAGAGACATATAAACTACCAAAACTGAACCAGGAAGAAATAGAAAACCTGAAAAGACCCATAACCAGTAAAGAGATTGAAGCATTCATTAAAAATCTCCCAACAGGGGCGCCTGAGTGGCTCAGTTGGTTAAGTGACTGCCTTCGGCTTAGGTCATGATCCTGGAGACCTGGGATCGAGTCCCACATCGAGCTCCCTGCTCGGCAGGAAGCCTGCTCCTCCTTCTCTCACTCCCCTTGCTTGTGTTCCCTCTCTGGCTGTGTTTCTCTCTGTCAAATAAATAAAATCATTAAAAAAAAAAAAATGTCCCAACAAACAAGAGTCCAGGGCCAGATAGCTTACCAGGGGAATTCTACCAAACATTTAAAAAAGAATTAATATCTATTCTCCTGAAACTATTCCAAAAGATAGAAATGGAAGGAAAACTTCTGAACTCATTTTCTGAAACCAGCATTACTTTGATCCCCAAACCAGACAAAGACCCCAACAAAAAGGAGAATTATAGACCAATATCCTTGATGAACACGGATGCAAAAATTCTCACCAAAATACTAGCCAATAGAATCCAACAGTACATTAAAAGAATTATTCACCACAACCAAGTGGGATTTATTCCTGGGCTGCCAGTTTGGTTCAACATCCACAAATCAATCAATGTGGTACAATACACTAATAAAAGAAAGAACAAGAAGCATATGATCCTCTCCATACAGGCTGGAAAAGCATTTGACAAAGCACAGCATTTTTTCTTGATCAAAACTCTTCACAGTGTAGGAATAGAGGGTATATACCTCAATATCATAAAAGCCATCTATGAAAAACCCACAGCAAATATCATTCTCAATGGGGAAAAACTGAGAGCTTTTCACCTTAAGGTAAGGAATACAGCAGGGCTGTCTACTATCACCACTGCTATTCAACATAGTACCAGAAGTCCTGGGCTCAGCAATCAGACAACAAAAGTAAATAAAAGTCATCCAGATCAGCACTCTTTGCAGATTATATGATACTTTATGTGGAAAACCTAAAAGACTCCACTCCAAAACTGCTAGAACTCATACAGGAGTTCAGGAAAGTGTCAGGATATAAAATCAGTGCACAGAAATCAGCTGTATTTCTATACACCAACAGCAAGACAGAAGAAAGAGAAATTAAGGAGTCGATCCCACTTACGACTGCATCCAAAACCATAAGATACAAAGGAATAAGCCTATCCAAAGAGGCAAAAAATCTGTACTCAGAAAACTATTAAGTACTCATAAAAGAAATTGAGGAAGACACAAAGAAATGGAAAAACATCCCATGCTCATGGATTGGAAGAACAAATATTGTGAAAATGTCTATACTACCTAGAGCAATCTACACATTTAATGCAATCCCTATCAAAATACCATCAACTTTTTTCAAAGAAATGGAATAAATAATCCTAAAATATATATGGAACCAGAAAAGACTCCAAATAGCCAGAGGAATGTTGAAAAAGAATACCAAAGCTGGTGGTATCACAATTCCAGACTTGAAACTCTTTTACAAAGCTGTAATCACCAAGACAGTATGGTACTGGCACAAAAACAGACACATAGACCAATGGAACAGACTAGAGAGCCCAGAAATGGATCTTCAAATCTATGGTCAACTCATCTTCAACAAAACAGGAAAGAATGTCCAATGGAAAAAAAGACAGTCTTTTCAACAAATGGTGTTGGGAACATTGGACAGCCACATGCAGAAGAATGAAACTGGACCACTTTCTTACACCACACACAAAAATAGACTCAAATTGAATGAAAGACCTTAGTGTGAAACAGAAATCTATCAAAATCCTTGAGGAGAACATGGACAGCAACCTCTTCGACCTCAGCTGCAGCAACTTCTATCTAGAAACATTGCCAAAGGCAAGGGAAGTAAGGGGGAAAAAATGAACTATTGGGACTTCATCAAGATCAAAAGCTTTTCCACAGCAAAAGAAACAGTCAAGAAAACCAAAGACAGCTAACAGAATGGGAAAAGATACTTGCAAATGACATATCAGATAAAGAGGTAGTATCCAAAATCTAAAAGAACTCCTCAAACTCAATACCCAATGAACAAATAATCCAGTCAAGAAATGGGCAGAAGACATGAACAGACATTTCTCTAAAGAAGACATCCAAATGGCCAACAGACACACGAAAAAGTGCCTCAGCATCAGGGAAATGCACCTCAAAACCACAGTGAGATACCACCTTATACCAGTCAGAATGGCTAAAATTAACAAGTCAGGAAACAGCAGATGTTGGCAAGGTGTGGGGAAAGGAAAACCCTCCTACACCGTTGGTGGGAATGCAAGCTGGTGCAGCCACTCTGGAAAACAGTATGGAGATTCCTCAAAAAGTTGTAAATAGAGCTACTCTATAATCCAGCAATTGCTATTTACCCTAAAGATACAAACGTTGTGATCCAAAGGGGCACATGCACCCAAATGTTTATAGCAGCAGTGTCCACAATACCCAAACTATGGAAAGAACCTAGACATCCATACATCCATGAACAGATGGAATACTATGCAGCCATCAAAAAGAATGAAATCCTGCCATTTGCAACAATGTGTATGGAACTGGAGGGTATTATGCTGAGTGAAATAAGTCAATCAGAGAAAAACAATTATCCTATGATCTCTCTGATATGAGGAATTTGAGAGGCAGGGCAGGAGATTGAGGGCGGGTAGGGAGAAAAAAAATAAAACAAGATGGGACCGGGGAGGTAGACAAACCATAAGAGACTCTTAATCTCAAGAAACAGGGTTTCTGGGTGGTAGCAGGGGAGGTTAGGGTTGTTGGGTTATGGAAAAATAAATAAATAGATAGACAGATAGTAAATAAATAAATAAAAGTTAAAAAAATGAAAGTGAGCTGTCCAACCCAGTAGCCACTAGTTACATGTGGCTATTTAAATTAAAATCTAATATAATTAAAAATGCAGTTCCTCAGCCACATTTGTCACATTTCAAGAGTTCAACCACCATAGCGCAGAACACTCCCACCTTCACAAAAGATTCTAGTCTATGCTGCTGAGCACAGACTTTCTAAACTTGTTCCATAACTTTGAAACTCACATGAGTAAAATCGAACATGACCATGCTTTGATTAGGTTATTCTATGTTTGAGGTATGATCACAATATTAGAATCAAACTATTAGTAATGACTATCAACATGAAATATTTGATTTTATAGGAAGAAGACTAGGATTGTTACATAAACTTTCAGTTACATTAAACAAGAATGTTATAATATTTAAGTACTTGGAATTATAGGAAACTATTTGGAGTTTGTAATTTCTCTCGGCTCATACAGCTTGATGTACTATAATAAAAATAATATTTTGGGGCACCTGGGTGGCTCAGTCATTTAAGTATCTGTCTTTAGCTGTGTCATAATCTCAGGGTCCTGGAATCAAACCCCACATCAGGTTCACTGCTCAGCAGAGAGTCTGCTTCTCCTTTTCCCTTTGCCACCCCCTCCCCCACTGGTGTGCACACTCACTCTCTCTCTCTGTCTCAAATAAATAAAATCTTCAAAAAAAAAATTTACCAAGTAAAATCACTTATTTATGTCTGTGTTAAAATAAACAAACAAATGCTGTTCTAGGCACTCAGAGTACAAATATGTCAGAATTTCATTTGTCACATCACTCAGCCTTTATTATAGCACAAGATATGACCAAACCACTTAGATCGACATGTGAAATACGATGCTTTGCTCTTTGTTGACTCCACATTTTGGCGACAGCTGAGAAAGACTAATGAATATCCTACATTCTGAACATGTCCCCAGGGCAGAGCCAAAGAGATCTCATAACCATCATCCCAGCGCTCTACTTAGGGAGATAGTCAGTTATAGACTCATTGAAGAGGAGTCTTTGAAATGAATTCAAGTAAGAGAGTGCGCTGGTGTCTCCCCTAAGCCGGATGTGGAAGGAGGGAGTAATGTGCTATCCATAAAAGCAATCCACATAAAAGGAGCCCTAAGAGAATCATTCAGAGATTAAGGCTCTTTGCAGGAGATATTTCTCTGCTTAGGTAGAAGTTAGCTCAGTGACAAGTATTTTAGACAGTATTTTAGAAAGCCCTAACATCTGTCTCCAGGTGTTTGGAGGCATATATGAAGTTAGAGACTAGGGCCAGGCCCCAGGGCCTAAAGGAATCTATAGGCAGGAGACAACTGAGGCTGCCAATAATGGCAGGACAAAAACAGAAACCAGCAGGAGAAATGGCCTGCATTTCCAGCAATCAGCTGGGCCTGGGTGCACAAGTTCTCCCATGTTCAATCTTAGCTCTTGCCCAGGGAAAAAAAAACCTCGTGAGTCTGTTGCTAGGGCAGAAGCCAGGTCAGGGACTGCAAAGTGTCAGCCAGCAAGTACACTGCAAGCATCAGAAAACTGCAGTTCAGCGAGCTCTGTGGAGGGCAGGGAGGGCAGAGAGCCCCCGAATCATCCCACAGAGGAGAACATCTCTGCCAAGGTCCAGAGCAATCAGAATTCAAAACACAGCACCAGAAGAAAGACCAATAACAAGCACTAACAAACCCAGCAGGAATATCCAGAACAACTAACAATTACTGAGTAACTGCTTTATATAAATTAACATATATGAGCCTGACAACCACAAATTATTATTAAAATCGAGTTGTTAAAATTTAATCATTCATAGATAAGGAAACCATAGAATTACACCCAAGGTCACAATGCCAGTGACCAGTGGAGGATCTAACGCCAGATGTCTAATTTGACAGGCCATGCCCTTAACCGCTGTCCTTCCCACCTCCCTTCTACCCCTTAATTGTTCATCACACTCCCCACCTGGATGCTGGAAGAGCCAGGTACAGAATAGTGAGTGGAGAAGGGGAAGAGGATCTGAAATAATTTGACTGAAAGAACAGTCAACACTTCTCCTTCCCAGTCCACATCACTGATTGCTAAAACGGGGTCAGGGCTGAAACTAACCAGAAAAAAAACCTTATGTTGGAAGCAAGAAGAAAATGCTGCTTTAGAATGGACTTTTTAATACCTGTTAACAATCTACAAGATCGGTTTAAAATGCTACCAAATACTAAGATAGGGAAAGCCTAAAAATCAGGTGGGATACATGGTAATAGAAGAATAAAGCTATTACCTGATCATATACTACTGAATTCAGAGCAGTCAAGAAACGTTTCATTTTTATAGCTATATTTAACAGCATGAAACTGACAAAATTGTGCTTAGAGCCTTGCCATGCAGATCAAGAGATAAACTCATTCCTGAGGCCAAGATTAATTTCAATCATATGTTCATCAAAACATAAGTCTGGAAGGACCTTGGGAAGCCATCTACCTACTCTCCAACAGACTGTGTTAAGTCGAAACCAATAAATGAAAAATTGTCGGGCGTGTTAATGTAAATGAAATAGAAAGCAAAATTGACTGACTGCTATAGAAACATTCAAAGAGTAAATAAAGACTACTGATGACATAATGACACAAAAGGATAAACTAATAGAATATTTATTTGCAAATATTTTCAAAAACTCACAAGTTCAAAAATTTGCAACTTCAAAAATTGTTTTTCTCATCGACTTCATCCTTTCACTTCAAAACTGGCAGTAAGATAAGAGACTTGAAACAGTCAAACTAGTGAAAGCTCTGAGATAAATGGAAAAACATTCCAATTTCCAGAAAACCATACCAGCTTAGAGGAGTTTGAAGTAAGCAGCACAAAGACCCTTTCCTTTTCTTTCACCTCCAAATATAAATCATTCTTGAAATTAAACATTTTCCAAACAAAACTTCCTTTCTAGCAACTTATACATTAAAACTCTTTCAACAGTTATTGAGTGGGGAAAAAATATATCAAAAAACTTAGGGATATTTTGGACCAGACTGTTTTTTACATGAAAACATATTCATTATGGTGAGTCATGGAAACAAAATCTTTTACCAGTCTTTTTAGGTTGAGAAAATGACTCTCATAAGCTATTTCACATATAAAAGTTGTCTTGAGAAAGAAACCTTGTTAGAAAACCTAAATTGTCTATACAGTGTTTAAAGTCAACTAATTTTGGAGAGGAGGTAATTAATCTCTAAATGAGAAAAGGAAGAGTAAGTACCAGAAATAATTTTAAGGAGCTGAAACCCTAAACAGTAGCTCAGTCTGGTGTTTATAATTGTGCTCACACAAGGCAAGAATGCAATGGCTACCTCATTTGGCTTCCGTCCTGACCCATTGTAATTTTCAAATGTTATACACTTTCCCAAAATTAATTTTATCACCAGCTTCCCATTTTTAACTGAGGACAAAATTAAAAGGAGCCAGTTCTGGCTTTTTGACCTAGCAGCAGTAAATGCCGAAGCCATACCTATAAAAATTCTGATTTGTCATTGAACCTTGGAATTAGTGTTTTTAAATGGTCTCTCTTGGATGAAAACCACTACTCTGGCTTATTTGTATATGGATATAGGGCATGTAATTCCTTTACTAAAAAGATCTTCAATCCAAACCAAAGATAATACATAGCTTCAACTTCCAGTTAAATCCACAAGCAGAACGTCAGCCTTGTACATTCAGTATTCCTACAGTTCTGCAACTAGGCTGTTTCCTGGCCATTCAATATACTTCTTCACCTCAATCCGTATCTTAATTGTGAATTAAAATTGTAATAAATAATTCTTAAATAAAATTTAAAAGCTGTTTTTTAAACAATTAAACATATTAGGCCCAGGTATTATGCACTTAGGGAGCCTTTGTTAAAACTGAAATTTGGACACAGTTTTTGCTTCAAATGACCCTCATTGCAAATATATCTAGCATTCATTGAAAAGATACTTTTTTTGTAATAACACTTGTAATCACATGCATTGCTATTTATTTCTATGGGATATTCCACTTTAAGTTGCCATCGGTTAAAAATTAGTTGAGGATTCTTCAATTGCCCTGCTACACAGGAAATTTATCCTCACTGCTTTCAGAGAAAGTCTGGTGTACTCAGGAGCTCTGGCTGTCTAAAGCAAATTCTCTTGTCTCATTTGCCAACTAAGCCAATCATTATTTCAACTGGGTTTTCACTTGATGAAAAGATCAGGAGAAAGTTCATTTCCACTCATAATATGGCATGTAAAACTGCATGATAATGGCCAAGAGAGAAATGGAAGGTAAGTAGGAAAAATCATTTTCCATTTTTTAAATATAAGGGTGGCTTTTCAATCAGTAAGTCCATTCAGCCTTTTATTCAACTGCTGATATTAAAATTAAATATCAGTGT
Organism: Spilogale gracilis; assembly: GCA_004023965.1. NCBI lineage: Eukaryota > Metazoa > Chordata > Mammalia > Carnivora > Mephitidae > Spilogale > Spilogale gracilis. The sequence goes on from PITA01009442.1 coordinate 41,819, forward strand.
TGATGCTTTTTATACGAAAAAAAATAACATTTATTATTCAGCCAGCATTCATATTACCACTCATATACCACAGCAAATGTATAAGGCAGAACATCCCTTTTTTAGAGACCCTCACCTTGGAGGCTCAGAAACAGTTAATCATTTTTTTTCAAGGTCAAACAGCAAAAGGATGGCGAGGCGAGACCTAATTCTTAAATTTCCAATTCTTACTTCTTCCCTAATATAAGCATCAACATAAATGAGTCAAAAGCAGGCTATTACCCTCAGTAACTGATCAAGCAACAAGTATTTATTTGCCTAATACCATATCATCAAGCCCCACAAAGATCCAAAAGAGTAATAAAGCATGACCTCATGGAATTTACAAATAAGTCAAGTCTAGCTAAATTATCTAATTTCAGTTAGTGTTAAATTTTAAAGTTTGAATTTTTTCAAGTTAACATTTTCAATAATACTGTGGCAGGTGTAACCAGGCAAATAAGAATGTATTACTACAGAACTAATGATCTGATGGTTTCAACAAATAAAAAGCATGAGAAAAAAAGAAAAGAAAAGAGAAAAAAAAGAGAGCAAGAGAAAGATAGAGGTGGGGAGAAGCCAACAGATTAAACACTGTTAGGAAAAAGTCAACCAAATTTAATGTGTTGATGTTGTTCAGATCCTAATTTGAATAAAACTGCTGGAGAAATGTGAACACTGGGCATTTAATGATAGCAAAGAATCCTTCATTTCTTTACGGGGTTATATTAGTATTTTAGTTGCATGTTTAAAATTCTCTTCGACTTTTAGAAATAAAATTAAAATGCTAGCAACCAGTTAATAATGGCTAGTATTTACTGCACATTTTGTATATCCCAAAGACTGTGCTAAGTATATTGTATATATTACCTTGTTTAAAATTTATAACACTAAACATTGGGTTCTGTTTTATTGAGAAAACTGAGATTCAGATTCCTTAAAAGGAATATGCAGAGTCATAGAGCTGGCAAACATCGGAGCTAATATTTGAAGCCAGGTCTGTCTGATTATAGAGCTCATGCGTAAATACTCTACCTGTAGTGTAGTTAATTGGGGGGTCTTTGTTTTTTGCTTTTTGTTGTTTTTCATCTACTGTGGCACTCTATGCGTTGTGGTTTTCTTTCTGAACCCGAACAATCGAGACTTTTACTACTGCTGAGTATGTAAGAAATGTCTCACAAAGAGCAACTCAGATTTTCTTTTGATTGTCATGGTAAGGAATTTGAGGAATTTCTTAGGGGAGGCAGAAACATTGTTCTTCTCCCAAATTGGTTCTATAAATTCAGCAAGTGAGTGAATACATTCAAGAACAAGGGATATGGCAGAACTGGCATTTAAATCACTCCGGCTTCAAAATGCTTTGTGCTCTCTAAATCCTTTTGATCTTTAAGCCAGCAATAAGTAGATGTCTAAGTTAGAACATTTTGAGGACTATTTTCCAGAAAGTTGGCAAGAAATACTGCTCCCTTAAATGGTATACATTTTCTCCACTAATTTATTGAAAGTAGATTAGACTGCTCCAAGGAGATAGCCTACTGTCATTAGTACACTGAATCCCTTACAATGTCTTAGAAAATAATTGGATGTGGTAAAATTTGATGGATAGAGAGGTAGAATCACAGAGCTGATTCTTAGTGATACAGGACCTGTAACGTCTCCCAAATGAACATATTCGTCCTAATATCACTACTACTGTGTGGAGAGCGGTATGAACAGCATTAATGCAAGTTTAAAATTTGGAAGGAAAAAAAAGAACGAATGGCTGACCTCCCATCCAACCTCCTCTCGACATTTGCACCAGAGTATGTAGGTTTCAGCACAGCAATGTGGTGCATATACAATACTCTGTGTTTGCAAAATATGAGTAAGAAAATCCTAACTAAGAAAGGAGCTAGCAAAAGGGCATTACATCCATCCTATGGTCCCAGGTGCAGGCTTTTGCCTCCATCTCTAGCAAAGGTTGTTCCAAAGGGAATCTGCAGATATAGGGAAGTATTTCCTTCAGGACTTCTCTTCAGATAATAAGATTTAAAATCTGCTATCAGAGACTTACAGAAATTTGGAATGGAAGATGGTTTTACAAACCATCTAGTTGAAGTCTTGTTTTTCATATAGAGAAAACAAAGCCATAGAGATCAGATCATTTGCCTATGCTAACACAATAGACTTGGTAAACAAGGGAACTGGGACTAGAAATAAAACTTCTTTAGCAATGAAAGCAAGTGACTACCTGGATATCTTGGGAAATCATCCTTAAATCTTCAGAGTAACCGTGCATGTGTTATCTAAATCTTGCTTTATGAAATAATCTCTATTCTATGGGATAAAAGAATTTAAAATTTCTTTATGTCATGAGAATAACCCACGTCTGGAAAATATTTTTCTCCATTTCAAAGTGAAAGTGTTACTGACACATATAGAAAATATATGAAAGAACTACAAAGAAGTGATAGGTTCCCTAAGAAGTGACACACGTTAAGCCATCTTATAAAGAATGACAAGAATTAAACAGTGCATGCACTTTATTCTCTACCAGGGAAAGTCTATAACGAAGTCATGTATTTTAGGTTCTGAACAATACTGGGTTGTTCATCTGAAAGTCCCTGTGGTATCTTGAACTTTTTAATCTCTAGCAGGATTCAGAATTGTGAAGGTATATTATATTACATATGATCTAATATAAAAATTCATAAGAAAAATATCATAAGACAGCCATCACTAAAAATAAAAAAAGTGTTGAGTATAATGTTGCAGATGAAGTCACACCAAGAGGCAAATGCCAGTTTAAGGTATGTTTTTCCCATCTCTAACATTAGTCTTTGAAGTTACTATAGGAAATTTTTCTTAAAAAGATATAATTTATCATGGAATATCAAACTATGTGTATACATATATTTATATTTTAAATCTTGCCCTAAAGACATTGAGTAGATCAAGTAATTATTTCAAATTACTGAAGCATTCATATCTGTAGGTGATGCATGTGGCAGTTAGCATAATAATAGCAAATCTGAAGGTTAAATCTTCTGAGACATGAAGTCAAGAGGAACTGAAATATAATAAATGAACATGATGTTGTCAAAAGCATAAAGGAATAGTCTGAAGGGGGTCCCGCTGGACAAATTAAAGAAAATTTAATATCAAAATAAAAATAGCGCTAATGAATTATTATGCACTGAAAAAATATCATGATCTATAAATAAAGAGGAGGAAAAGAGATAAATCAAGAGAGAGGAAATAAAGCTAGTTTACAAGCTATTAATAACTGATATATCTAAGAGACACACTAGAATTTATTGTACTATTCTTTCAACATTACCGTAATTTTAAAAATAAGATGCTATGGAAAATGGTTATTTCCCTTTCTCCCCTCCCCCCAATATATACAGCAGGAGAAAAAAAGTAGAGTAAGATCAGACATCTTTTGATAGAGAACTAATATTCAAATAAAGTGAGCCAGATAAAAGCTCAAAGGTAATAGGATGAAATAATTAGGTAATGGTCCTAATTGGGAAGCTTAAATCCAATCTGTTCTTTGGACATTAACTTTTTTAAAGGAAAGAATATATAAATAAGAATAGAATAGTATGCTTATTATATATGAGAGGGAAGTTGAAAGGTCTTACTCTGATTGGCTCTGTTTCTAGCACTCTCTCTAGGACAGAGGGGTCTGACAACCATAGAACATTGTGTTAATTTGATGGTTAAACTGCCATCATGGAAATAGATAAATCAAGTTCCAACCATGCGGGCATAAGCCATTTAAATAATCTAATTCCCCGCTCATGAAGACTTTTCTGTAGATTTTGGCCGGGAGGAAGGGGAAAGGAACCATGTTGACTCTTCAATAATGCTCTTTTCCTTTGGCAGTATATTTCTCGTGACATTGTGAGTGATACATCAATCTCTTTAGTGAGTGTACATGGCTAAATATGACTTAATGATGAGGAATAATTGTGTTTCTGAGTATTTGGATATATAAACATGAAAAAGAGAACCTGAGGCATGATACATAAGGGAGTGTTTCTTCAAGTAGTGCCTTTATTTTATGTATTTCTGAAGTGACCTTGAAGTTTAGTAATAACTTCAGTATGAAACTGATGTTGAAGGTTGAGAAACAGAGCTCTTTCAGTATTATAAACTTCTTCAAAAAAGACAAAAGAATTCTGATACCCTTTCCTACAGAAAATATAGAAGCTCAGTCAAGAGAGGAGATCTCAACAAGATGATTTTTCCAGCTCTCATCCATGTTGCTTTAGAAGATTTTTAATTCCCACATAAATGAATGTGTTGACATTGATTCATTCAGCAAACGTTTGTTCGGTTTCTATCACATGTGAGGCTTCACTCTGGGGATTCACCACTGATACCAGCTCTCAGAGAGTTTTAGTTATATTTTCTGTGATTTATTTTAACATTCTTCAACATGGAAAGCAAGGTAATTTTCTTTCATAGGGGTCCTTATCTCTCAAACCACACAATATTTCATGTGTTACCTTAGCCTAACTAGTGTAACAAATTATTTCAATTTCCAGCACACCGGAAAACAAACTAGTGGGATCCCATAATGACAAATGTATGTATTGACAGATCTAAGTCAGTCTCACAATTAACCAAAATTTTCAAGAAATGCTTCCTGACTGATGTGCTAGACCTTTGGTATTTATCCTTTAACATTGGCCATGTAAATTGTTTCCAAGACCACCTATAAGAGAGTTCCATGATCTGTTTAGATACCCAAGAAGAGTGTAAGGGATGTCAGAATGGAAAGTAACAGGACATCAGCATTGGAACATGAGCAGTTTGTGGGAATCCACTCAGCACCAAATAAATGTTACAAATGAAATAATCAAAGCACAACAGAAATCATGGAACACCATGAGAATATGCTGGCAGGAAAAGATGAAGGTAAACGAATCAAGTACACCTTAAAAGAAAATATATTGGAGAGAATAAAAGCAGTGAATTATTACATTTTTAGATGCTAAAGGAACTTTACATAACAACAAGAAATGCAATATACCATAATAATTGCTCCCAGGTGGCCATTTTGGCACAAGCACAATGAGAATTATATATATATATATAAAATATAATGAGAATTATAAATATATATACACAGTAGAATATGCTTTAGAAAGTGGCCATAGTGTGCAGGGTTGGTTAGAGTTCTGGCAGCAGTTATCTGCTCAGTACATTCCCTCCAAGTTTAAAGGAAAAAGTCAGCATTTATTCCACCTTTCCAGAAAGACCTGCCAGCTGGAATAATTAAATAGCCCTAATTGAAGACAGAAAGTCTACTTGCCAGAAGAAAGCCATCTAATAACTGTGAAATAAATGAGAGAATTATAAATATAACTACCCTGTAAACCGTAATGAGATTATTGATGCAACCAAGTCTTATCATTTGATGTTAAAAGGATTAGGCAACCAACTGTTGGTAACTTGGCTATTTACATAGTCCCAGCCAAAAAAAAAATTGGTCACAAGCTGAGAAACACAACTTGACAATAGAAGAATCAGACTTTCAAACCTCTTAATCTTAGGGCCAAATGTAATATCACCATTGATGGAACTAGCAGACATTTGTGATTTCCAGTGTAATCCAGTGGAAAATACTGAACATCCCCCATGATTTTAAGTTGGACAAAAACATGTAACTTGAATTTTATAAAGCCTGTAGATTTCACTCCTGGATTAGAGATTAGTGGGAATAAAAGAACAAATAAAACACCACTGTGAGACTGGCATCAAATAATACCAGATATTCTAAAGAACAACAGGGAAGATTTCAGCGAGTCAGAATGTCATCCCAAAAGGTACTGTGGAAGAATGAAAGAGACTCAAGGGATTTACCAAGGTGTGTTTGGATTGGATCTCAATTCAGATAGACCTACCTGAAAAGGGACAATAGAAGAGATTTAAATATGGATTGCATCCTAGGTGATATTAGTGAATTATTAATTTTATTAGCTGTGATAATATCATTTTGGTTCTGCAAGATGTTTTCATTTGTAAAGAAACATTGAAGGATTAGGATGGAATGTTACATTTATTTGACTTAAAATACATCAGGGCCATGAGATATACACATACAAATGAGCTTTAATGTACAAACTACAAGCAGAATACATTTACCAAGGATAGTTAGTTAGCATTTGGAAGACTATTCAAAAGCTCTTCAAAAGTAGCTGTTCTAGCTTCAACTGTCTTTTTCTACAGTCACTGAAGTGTTTATTAATAAACATAATGGATGGTAGGAATTATTTTGCATTAGAGAAGGGACTGGTATTCAAAGTACATGAAATAGAAATATTTGATAGGGGGCGCCTGGGTGGCTCAGGTCGTGGTCCCGGAGACCTGGGATCGAGTCCCACATCTGGCTCCCTGCTCTGTGGGAAGCCTGCTTCTCCCTCTCTCACTCCCCTTGCTTGTGTTCCCTCTCTGGTTGTGTTTCTCTCTGTCAAATAAATAAAATCTTAAAAAAAAAAGAAAGAAAGAAAGAAAGAGAGAGAGAGAGAGAGAGAGAGAAAAGAAAGAAAGAAAGAAAGAAAGAGAAAGAAAGAAAGAAAGAAAGAAAGAAAGAAAGAAAGAAAGAAAGAAAGAAAGAAAGAAAGAAAGAAAGAAAGAAAGAAAGAAAGAAAGAAAGAAATATTTGTTAGGCACCCGGGTCCTGAATTTTATCGCATTGATATTGTTGCATCAGACTGCAATAAACCTCCTATGAGAGTTGCCGGGCAGAGGACCCAAACAGAAAAGGAGCTGGACTTCACTGTAAATACAGGTGGTGTGACTGTGTTGTTAGTTGATGCTAATCAATGCTTGCTGAGCGTCAAAATTCAGTCTGAGGCTTGCCTTATTTCTCATATTGTAATGTATCACCTCGCACACCTAGAGTCTTCACCCGCATCTAACTCTTGGAAGTTTTTAACTACGGACCAAAAGAACTGAATTGTGAAGAAACAATGTAATTTATGTCAATCTGAAATAGCGTCTGATAGACTGCAGTAGAGGCTAATTTCCGCTACCCACGTATGTAAACGCCGCGTGAATGCAAAAGCAATGATTGACGAGACAAGGAATTATTCTCAACGACCTTAAAGTACGTAAAGGAAAATCTTGAGACTATAAAACATCTGCTTTTGTCTAATTTAAATTAAAGGAAATTTCAAATAATGATTGCTTATTCTTTTATTTAGTTTTTTATATAAAATAACTTTGGATATCTAGTTTCAACCCAAAGTTTAATGCTTAGTTTAACTTCAACAAGTTAAATTACAAATCCTTTGCCTTTTTATTTTACCTACAAAACACATCAGACTCCCTAAAAATGATTCTGATTATCTTTTTAACATGAAAAGTTTATTTATGCTAGTTTTTTAAAGCTAATCATAAAATGATTTAATCCTGTAATTCCCACCAAAGTGAAAAAACAAAGCATGTTTTATAGAATTTCTGGTTCTATTTAATTAATTGATCATAAATCACTGTTTGCCATTTATATGCTAACTCTAACTAAAACCAGAAAAAAATTCTCAGGTCTTTTGTTCAAAAGAGCATTCCTGGTACTGAAGCTTGTCAAAATAATTCCCAGCTTTGTGGAAGCAGAGGAGAAAGAAGCTGCTATTGGATCATTCAGGACTTGACACTCTTGCAGAGTAAGCAACGTATTTTTAAAAATCAAAGGTCAAATGTCACATCTTTCTAGTAAAGTGATAACTTGTTTTAAAATCCCCTCGTCATAATTAGAGCACTATGGCTTTCAGTGTTTTCTATCATTAACCCTTTGTGCACAAAATAGTTTTTACTTCACATATTTTAATTTGAAGCCAATTACATGGTGTAATACACTTTTTTTTGCCCCATTTCATGTAATAGGTCTACTCCTGAAAAGCTGCCTGAATGAATGTCAAATATTTGTGGAGTGTATATTTTAACTTCACCAGAAGCCTTTACTTAAAATAATGGCATCTAAGACACACACTGGAAAAAAAAATCTTATATAATAAGAAAAATCATTTGCACTAAATGTGTATTTGCTTTTAGATATTACCTTATGTTTGAGTATATTTCATGTGCACCTGGAATTCTAAATAAGGTGACACATAATTTTTAAAAAGGCTTGTTATCCCAGCAAAATAAGTGGGAATTTAAATTTATTAATATTTCTTATTTCTTATTGTGGACTTGTAAGTCAAATTTACAAGTGAGCAACCATTTGCAGAATTAGGGTTGGTTAGGCCACCTGCAGAAAACTTGATATATTTCCTCCTGGCCAATATCAATACCATTCATGCCGCTTCTACCAGTGAAGAATGGTGTTTTGAGAAATGACCATGTCCTTGACAGAGCTAACAAAGAGCAAAAGTGGCTCACAGCCGATTCAATTATCCCTATTTTACTAAGTTTCTTTTCCCCACAGAGCAAATCCTAACATTTTCAGAAATATTCAAAGAAAATTAATAAATATGAAACACTATGGCAAGAAACAAAAAGGGAGGTAAAGTCTTCCAAGATCACCAACTTAAAGGTTGATAATAGACTTGGTCCAACTTGAATCTTATTTTTAACTCTTCTTCCTTCCTATTTTAATCTACTTCCAGAAAATGGCTTCCTTTTGGCAGCTGATGATGTTAATTGCACTGTTGACTAAATTGCCCCAAGGATGAATATTTTGTGTTTAACTAGCTTATAATCCTCCAGAAATTCAAGTCTCCACCCAGCATTTGCCATGAGAAAACAATTCTCCCTGGAAAGAGTTTCTCTCTTTCCTGAGTCCTATCCACTCGCAAAACACAAAGAATTGTGTATTATGAATAACACACCTGCCCTTTTTCTCCAGACACACCTGCCCTTTTTCTCTAGTTAATAGACAATTATCTTTGATGATAGTTACATATTTGTTGGATTCCCTAAGCCTTGCTGATCAGTACAGTACTATATTTTTACTGAATGGTTTTGGTTTTCTCTAGAAAAGCCAAGTCTTTTTTTTTTTTTTTTTTTTTTACAGAAAGACACACACAAGAGAGGGAACATAAGCAGGGGGAGTGGGAAAGGGAGAAGCAGCCTCCCCCTGAGCAGGGAGCCTGATGCGGGGCTCGATCTCAGGACCTTGGCATCACGACTCCAGCCAAAGGTAGACACCCAATGACTGAGCCACCAAGGTGCCCGCAAAAAGCCAAATCTTAAAGGATACAAATTTTTCCTGTTTGTTTATTGGGTGGGGGGTAAGGGAGTGAATCTCTGTACACATGCCTGCACATGTGTACACGATCTTCAAAATAGACTGAGGAAAGTGGTGCTTATTTGCTTTTTAAATAATACTTTTAATTCTAAAATTCATATACTTCCAGTAGAAAGCAGATAAAAGTCTTCTGTGATCCAAAGATAACAGTAGTGACATTGCCCTGTATATCTTTCCAATATGTTATATATGTATACATTTTTATTTAATTTGCTCCTTTTTTAACAAAAAAGTTTATATTATACACATATTTTCTTAGCCTGTTTTTCCTCTAGCAATATTATTATACTTACACATATCAAAAAATATTTTCCTATAACACCATTCTAAAGGAATCATAGTAATAAGGATATTTTAAAGTACCTGGACAGCTGGGACACCTTAGTGGCTCAGTAGGTTAAGCATCTGACTTAGCCTCAGTTCATTATCTCAGGATCCAGGGATGATGGAGCCTGAGGCTGGCTCCCTGTTCAATGGGAATCTGCTTCTTCCTCTTCCCCTCCCCCGATCTCTCCCTCTACCCAAGCTCACTCTCAAATAAATAAATAAAATCTTTAAGAAAAAAAAAAGAAATTAGCTGGACAGTGTTCAACTTCTGCCTATCTTTAGATGTAAAACAATATAAAAAATCTCTAACAACAAAAAATACATTGAGCTTTTTTTTTACAACTTTTTTTTTATTGTTACTTAATTTTTTTTTCCAGTGTTCCAAGATTCATTCCCCATTCCCCACACCCACTGCTCCATGCAATAGGTGCCCCCAGTACCCACCACCAGGCTCTCCCATCCCTCCACCCCCCTCCCTCCAAGTCCCTCAGTTTGTTTCTGTGTCCAAAGTCTCTGTTGTTTTGTTTCCCTCCCTGGATTACATATATACAATGGAATACTATGCCTTCATCAGAAAGGATGAATATCCAACTTTTGTGGACTGGAAGAGATTATGCTGAGTGAAATAAGCCAAGTAGAGAAAGTTAAGTATCACATGGTTTCACTTACTTGTGGTGCATGAGGGGTAACCTGGAGGACAGTGGGAGAAGGAAAGTAAATGGGAAGTAGGGTAATCCAGGGAGAGAAATGAAACAACACTGAGCTTTTTATACATTTTTACATATCAAGAAATTTTTGTCAGATGTCTACTATTTCTTATATGCTAGGAAAACAAAGGTGAACAATGCATTCTTGGACCAGTTGCAATATGGAAAAGGCAGTCAAGTATTGTTTTTCTATGTGCTAGCTGCTATGGCAGAGAAAGGCCTAGGCAATATAGAAGTACAGAAAAGGAACATCTAAAAAAAAAAAAAAAAAAAAAAAAAAAAAAAAAAAAAAAGAAAGAAAGAAAGAAAGAAAAGGAACATCTAAATCAAAATGAAGGTCACTGGTTTAGTGATAACTAAGTACAGTTCTGAAGTACAAGAGGGAAGCCTATGCAGAGTGAAGACACAACATAAGTAGAATGACTGCCTAAAAACATTCAGCTAGTATTTCATAAATTGGTCCCCTCATAAGAATAGGATTTCAAAGTCCCACCCCTGAGATTCCAATTCACTAAGTGTAGGACCAGGCCAAGAATCTGTTAACACCCTCGGGAAACTCATACTTTCAAGCAAGGCTTCAAAACAATTCTAATCCCTCCAACTGGAAGCCTGGTTGTTTTAAGTAAAGAAGTAAGGAACAGGCCACCAACAAGTCTCAGCAAGTGGCCAAAGACAGAATGAGTGGGATGACCTTGAGTTTACCCTGAAAGATAAAGGACTTAATCCAATCTTGCAGATTAGATTAGCATTTCAGAAACATCGCTGTGTGGAAAATGGAGTGTGATATGGAAGAAAAGGGTCTTGAGGCAGCTAATGTGGTAATCTAAGTAAGAAATGGTGAAGACTTCCATCAGAAGTATAGTTATAAGTAAGGGAAAGAGGAGAACAAGAAATATTTAGGAAGTAAATGCCACAGAGTTTAGTGCTGATTGGTGACCAATTAGAAGTTGTTCGGTGTGAGGGACCTGGGAAGATTCTAGGGAAATGAATTGGGAGACTGATAAGACATGGGCCATTCAACAAAACTGAAGGGCAGATGTCGGGGCAAAGAAAAAACTTCTTTTTAGATGTATTGAGTTTTACTGGATATTCAGGTATATAATTCAGTCCAAAACTCAAGAGAAAGTTTTGACATGAGGTGTCATTTGTGCTATAACAGTAGTGGAAGTTGAGACCATGCATTTGAGAAGAAGCCAATATTTAATGCTTAGGCCAAAAAAAAGAAACCTACATTCGAGACCTGAAAGTTCCATCAACTTGTTTAATAGAGAAAATAGTGTCACAGAAACTAAAGAAAGAGAACTTGGAAGGGAGAAAATATCTGGCCATGTCATATACTACAGAGAAACCAAGGAAGCTAAGGGAAATGATGTCTGTTGAATACGTGAAGGTCAATGGTGAATGTATCAATAATGTCTCCTCTACACATTTTCTAGTGGGCTAGGCCAATTAAGTGATTCCTTTCTAGGAGCTGAATCTTGAGTATCACACACAGGGAGAGAAGGCAATTGAACCTGAGTTTTTTCGCATATGTTACCATGAAGGTCCACAGTTCCATTTTTTATGGTCCTGAGCTTTCTGCCCATGGGAGACTTGGCTGTTTAGCATTTTCTTCTTTGCTACAGATTACACCAGTATCTTTCCAGTGAATTCCATGTTTTTAAGTTATTCTGAGTTGGTTTCTTTTGCTTATAGTTAAAAATCCAAAACTGATAAAGTAGTCTTGCTTTTTGTTTTTTTCTTTTTGGTGAGATAATATGTTGTAAAGACAGGGAGCGAGTGGGTATTGATATAATGAATTTACTCGGTAGGCAGGAGAGGATGGAGTCCAAGCCTCAGGTTGAGAAATGAGCCTTTAATTGGGCTCAAAGAGGAGGTAGAGAGTCCAATAAGCTTATAATTAAGAGGGAAAGGAAGATACAGTTCTCATGTCATGCCTTTGGCTTTTTTCAGAGAAACGGCAGAATCATGATCGGCTGAGTCTGAGAAAGGTTGATGGCAGGAAGGGGATTTGAGAGGAAAAGGAAGATTTAGAATACCTAGTATCAGGTGAGCAGACACATACGGACCATAACTGAGACCTCAATCTTGGAAAGTAGGGATTTGTAGTAACAATTGATGCTGCTACATATTTTTCTCCAGAAACTCTTACCTGCTCAGTTCCAGGGCCAAAGAAACAGGATGGCTACATTAGACCTGAAAGTAATATTGAAAGCATAAATTAAGTGGTGGACACCAGTGTCTGGGGCTGGACAGGAGAAAATGGGAAGATGGGGGGTGGGTGGCTGATTGATTTGGGGGAAATGGAGGACTCAAAGCTCATGGGGTCATGAGGCCAAAGAGCAAGCATAGTTCAAGTAAGGACAAGAAAGTTACCAGACACAAATGGTGGAGAAAAGCAGATGTCTTACTTAAACATGAAGCCTAAATCTGAATCTCTCTACAGATGGAGAATTTGTGTTCATCCATCTTCTGTCCCATTATTCTTCCTTAAAAGGATTACTAATTTATTTTCCTGTGACTTTCACCCACAGGGTGGATGACCACATGGTGGGGCTCTTGCAGAGAAAATGTCAGCCAGTTGGTTAAATGACACTAGTTTAGCCTAGGATGTTAAGTGATGGCCTTACTGAGCACTTTTTTTTTTTTAATGAGCTACTTATTCTCTATTGCTTCTATGAAAAAAATATATGACTACTAATACTCTGAGCAACCAAGATCTTGGAAAGCTCCTTGATTTAACTCAATAATTACTGTTCCCTGTATCACTAGCCTAACCCTACTCCTTTCTTTCTAGTCCTTCACTAGCAAGAGAAATCATCTTTAAGAAAGAATCAGAAAAAAAGGGACCATAATTAAGACATTACTCTTTTAGTCTTAGTCCACTAATACTATCTTTACTATCTTACCTCACAGGTTTAAAAAATTCTATTGCTTAGTGCCACCCTTCTTTACCGCTGACTCTGAAACAATGATCTGTTGCATAAATTGCCACCTACCTTTTAATCTGTAGCAGCCATGTATTAAAATTGTAAGGCCAGTAATTACCAGTAAAGAGGGTGGCATTATCTGCTGTGACTTCCTGTTCAATTTTCCTTTGAAAGTATCTGAGCTGGTTAGCTTACTTGCATACCATCTGCCATAGACTACTTCTTCTCCTTTCCTGGACAGTCTCCAAAAATAGGCCTTATCTTTGCAAGGACAGTGTTGCTGAATTGCTGCATATTCACCTCTATGACTGACAGGACAACTCAACCACAAGATTGTATTACATGGTGTTCATAGTTTCATCTATGAAAATAGTAAGAAAGTGCAGTTGGACTAATAATTTTGCAAGAAAATACTTGTGTACTCTTCACAACTGACACCCAGTGGTTGAAATCATGCTGTGAAAGGACTTTCTACAGTGGGCAGTTGGATAAAGGATTCTCTGTGGTCCCTTCCAGCTCTGAGGATTTATGTTCAAAATATCAACTTAAGTAAATTGCAGTGTTTGTCAACAATCCAAGGGCAAAGTTATGCCCAGACCTAAAATTCAGCCTTATTATCTTAAGGGAGATATGACAGAATATAACATAACCGGTACGAAAATAAAGCAATAAACCTGATGAATATGGGGGCAGAGAAGAAATTGTTTCCATGCCATTGAGAATGATTCTTGCATCGCTGGAAAACATGTAAAAATCATATTATCTCATTATCTCTGATTTGTATTCAATTCTATGATTGCTAAAGATATCTACTACATTCTTGAGAGAGAATTGATTATGAAAGTGTTAAATTTTGATCCATGTGATAGAATTGAATCAGAATTTAAATTATTATCAGTTTTCCTAATGTCCAAGATAGAAAATTCTCCAATTCTCAAAACTTTTCATTCCATAAACCAATCATCCATAAACCATAATCCATAAATCAATTCCATAATTGATTTAATTAGCATCCCAAATTATTTGCTGTGTGCTTCATTATGATGTTGTTTGCTTTTAGAAAACATACACACACACACACACACACGCATAGAGTGTTATGGGTTTTTTTTTTTTCTTTCCTACTAACAGGATTACAAAATAGTCTGATGTTTTCTCTGTTTTATTGTCTTTCCACAGGGGCATGAGTTGCCTATCAGAAAGAAGTGAGCAAGAACAAACTGAAAATAACTAGTGGAAAGAGAAAGCAAAGGTGCAGGACAGGACCTCGAGAAGGAGGTGGAAGAGGAGTGCGCGGTGAAGCAGAGCCGTCTGTTCGCTCTTCCTTCTCTTGCAATGCCCTCAAGGATTGAGGCATGGCCCTGGTAGGGGAAGTGGGCAAGGGAGAAACACTGAACTGGAGAGGAGTGTCAATGGCATAATCAGATCCTAAACGGAGTGTCATTAATGTGGAAGAGGGTGTGCTTTGCTTTGGGGAAAACAAGGAAGTTGTGGACAGGACAGCACCTAAGAAGGATGCATGACACTATTTGTATCACTGTATTCTAACTTGTAACCTTTTTTGTTCACTGACTTCAGTAACCTGTGGGCATGACAATTTTAGTCTTGGTCCCCTCAGAAAGAGAGAAGAATATGAGATAAGGACTTAATATGTGAGGGATTATTTGAGAAATGATCTCAGGGCTCAGAGATGGAAAGATTGAGGAGCACAAAACAGAAGACAGGAAAGCAGTACATGAAACATTCTCAAGTTGGACATGACCACAGGCAACCAGGGCATGAACCACTGGGACCCTCTATGGAGCCATGTAGAATGAACCTTAGAATTGTGAATCCAATGGATAGAAGAGGGTATCGTTTATCCACTGGGGTCTTTCTCGCTAGGTCACAAGTTGCACAATATGCATTAATTATCTCTGTCTAACATGTGAGGGAGGTCTGTTATTTGCCACAGAAATCCCCACTTCTGGGTAGAGAGTAGCTGGGTAGAGTTTCCACACAGTTGAGGATGGCTGCCTCAGTGATGGCTGGGATAAGGCTATGAGTTGGGGCACCCCAGTTGCCTGTACAGCAATTAACCCTACTAGAGATATAAAAATTTTTAAAAGCCTGGGTATACGTAGAAATGGACAAAATAATAACTTTATAAAGAAAACTTTATAGAGAAAGGAACCCAGCAGATACCACCAATGATGGGACCAGATGACATCACATACCTTCTGGTGTGATACACTGAGAAGGAAACATTATTACTCTTGTGTAGGACTCTGCCAAAATGTGTAACCTGGATCTAATCATGAGGAAACATCAGACAAATTGAAATGAAGGTATATTTTACAAAATAAATGCCCTGAACTCTTAGAAATGAAATAGAATGGGTGTCGGTGGCTCAGTGGGTTAAAGCCTCTGCCTTCGGCTCAGGTCATGATCTCAGGGTCCTGGGATGGAGGCCCACATCGGGCTCTCTGCTCAGCAGGAAGCCTGCTTCCTCCTCTCTCTCTGCCTGCCTCTCTGCCTAGTTGTGATGTCTCTCTCTGTCAAATAAATAAATAAAATCTTTTAAAAAAAATACACTGACGTATTTTGGGGGTAAAAGATAATGATGTTTGCAATATATTTTCAAGTGGTTTAGAAAATTAGGTGGATAGAAGGGTGCCTGGGTTGTACAGTTGATTAAATGCTCAACTCTTGATTTTGGCTCAGGTCATGATCTTAGGGTCCTAGGATCAAGCCCCACGTTGAGCTCTGAGGTCAGTCTGCTTCAGATACTCTCTCTCCCTCTGCCTCTCCCACTCGTGCTCTCGTGCTCTCTATCTCTCCAAACTAAATAAATAAATATTTAAAAAGAAATAGAAAATCAGGTAGATAGAGAGGTAGATACATAGATAAGAGAGAGAAATCAAAATTGACTAAATAGTATTAAGTGAATAAAGTACGCAGCTGTTCTTTGCACTATTGCAACTTTTCTGTAAATTTCAAACTATTATAAAATTTTTAAAAAATAATTTATGCTCTAGATCAAGTGGAATATATGGAGGTCTCAAAAGATCTGAGTTCTTTTTTTTTTTTTAAAGATTTTATTTATTTATTTGACAGAGAGAGAGAGAGATCACAAGTAGGCAGAGAGGCAGGCAGAGAGAGAGGAGGAAGCAGGCTCCCTGCTGAGCAGAGAGCCCGATGCGGACCTCCATCCCAGGATGCTGAGATCATGACCTGAGCCAAAAGCAGAGGCCTAACCCACTGAGCCACCCAGGCGCCCAAGACCTGAGTTCTAATCCAAGTCATCAATGCTTGCTAAGTCTGATTTTTCTCATCTGGAACCTTGTAGAATAGTTGTAAGGACTAAATAAAGTAACATGCAAAAGAGGTTTGAAAGCTTAAAATAACACAATTGTATAGCCGTGTTAGAAATGGAAGTTTGACATTTAAAAGATGGCTTAATAGATGGGGTGTCTGATCGTGCATCATCTAATCAGTGGCAGACATATCCAGAGAAATGGAAGCATGTGTGGGATAAAATGAAAGAAGAGAGAATTTTAGGTCATTTTCAGCTACTAACTCCCTTTTCCCAAATTTGTTCCCTTCAGTAGATTTTTTATTATCTACTAACTAATGCAAATACTGCAAGACTTGTAATTTAAATGTTTTCTATCCTCAAGGAACTCAGAGTCTATCATGGGATAAAGCTACAAAAATAAAAACTGATAATATGTTGTGTTAAGAAATGTCTATAGAACAAAAATAAGAAATCCAGGAAATCTGAGGTTTGAGGACAGATATAAGAGAGTTTCTGACAGGAAGTAATATTTGAATTGAGCCTTGATGAATAAGGAGATCAATTAGAAATATAAAAAGCATTTTAGGCAAAAATGGCTGAGAGAGGTATGAAGTCCTTTATGTGTTAGTCTCTTAGCATTCTCAATTCCTTCCCACATAAGCTGCTAACATACATGATGCCGTGACAATTTTCTCTGTTTTTATTCTTTTTCCTGTGAGTATCTCTGAAACTTCAAAGTATATAAATATTGACTGGCCAACCACAATCATGAAGAATGAATGGAACCCTCCAAAAAAAACTTTTTTGGGGAGCTAACCACTTCCCTTTAATGTGATCCTACATGCCAAGGTTTTAGAATTGTTTGGGGGAAAAAAAGAAGAAGAAGAAAGAAAGGGGGGGAGGAGGAGGAGGAAGCGAAGAAGAAGAAGGAGGAGGAGGAGGAGGAGGAGATGACAAGGACAACGGCATCTGCATACCTTGCAGTTCTCTTCTTTGCATGAAATTTTGGGTTATTTCACAGAGCATTTTGATTAATGGTGCAAATTATTCTAATTACCAATTCAGACTAAAGCTCTCACAAGTGAGGTCAATGAACACACATGCTGTAGAAAGGGAAAGATGCAAGACTTTCCATAAAGCCACAAAAAACTATTTTTGGATACCCATAAGATGTCTTGGTTACTACTGAAAACAGTCAGATATGTCCTCATTGAGGACCTAAGTGAAAGACACCTCTGTGGTTAATAATTTCTCTTGCAACAAGGGAGCAGAAACCCCTAGTGGATACACTCCCCCAGCGCTACAGATAGATAGAAGTAGAGTTTCAGTTTCAATTTTGCTCTCCCTTTCTTTGAAATGATTGTAGCTTCTGCTTTTGAACAAACAGTAACAGTTTCTGATCCCTGTTTTACTTTATTGAAGACTAAAGTGAGAACTTGTTTTTGAGACCGGAAATGCTGGTGAAACTCCTCGCTCTGTCAGCACTTTCTAAGCAAATTTAAGCACATTTCTTCCATTCTCTAGCATTACGGTCTTTCTCTTTACAAAATACTCAGTGGACTCTGGAATAGAGAAGAATTCAGCTGCTGGGCATTAGTAGTCCAATCCTCTCATTTCATACCTGGAAAACTGAAGTCTCAGGACCACTGACTTTTTCTTAAAGTGGTACAAGGTCTTAAACCAAATAATGTCTGAGAAGTGTTCTAATTATCTAATTATCTTGAAAGACAATCATGTATCTAAAATCATCAACTTGGAAGGCTTTGTTAGAACTCTGCTCCAACCCTGTGATATATGGATGAAGAATCATTTGCAGGGCACAACATTTAAGAGGGGTATTCTGGGCCTTTCATTTTGAAAAGTCACTAAAATGCAACCTGTTAGATTGGATTTAAGCTCTATACCCTTTGAGTCCCAACTTATGTTAAAATAAGTCATTTTTTTTTTATTCACACGAATTCTTCCCTCTCTTACATTCTCTCTACCAACTCAATATATTTAAATAAGATCTCCCTCTACTCAGATTAGGCCATCTCTGACTCTTCTGGAATATTCTGCTTCTCTCAAGGATTTAATGTAGTTTTACCTCTAATGAAAATTACAGTGTTTAAATATCCTCTACTGATAATGAAAATGATAGCAACTGGCAGGCTTGGGAGATAGCTCAAAATCTGAGATTTCCTCGGATAGATTCTGAAATCCTTAGTGTATTTCAGAAATTCTCTAGAGGTGGTTTTATAGTTTTTGACATACAGCCACTTGTAATCCATATTGCTTTTTCCCCCCTGGGGATGCATGGTCTTAATTAACAATATTTAACTTAGTGCCACAGTACCACAGCTTTATGTCTTTCCTAGGTAAACGAGATGAAGCAAGGAGGACTTCCTGGAAATACTACTTCTCCTTCCAAATTCCTAACCAAGCCTCTTTCCAACACAACAAACTCTTTTAGTTAATATTCAAAAGCTATTCACTTGAGTTTTATTCTTTTGGCTTCATGGTTTAATTTCCACTAAAATTAAAACGTTTTTTTGCACTATTATTCATTACTTACACTCTACTGTGATGGAAGAATGAACCTGAACACAGTTTTGATAGATGACTGTTTAAGATATTGAGAATGAATTAACTGTAATTGATCACTTTGGGAATGAATTAAGGGTGACTGCACACTTACTGTGTTCTAAGCACTTGGCTGGACACTTTTAAGGCACTTTTGGTAGATTACTTTTTAAAAGTCTCACAATAATTCTGTCAGTCTGCACTTCTTGTCTCTAGATTTCAGAAGGGGACAGGGGTTCAGAAGGTAGGAAAGGTTTACGCCACCTACAAGTGCTGTTCAGCATCTGAATTCATGCCTGGCTGGTCACACACCGAGGTCGAGGTGCCATCTGGCACATGCGAGTTCTTATCCTGGCTGTGGGCAGGAAGAGCTTGAATAAATAAGAACCATAAATCTGGGGGAAGACTGGTTTGGGGCTGTGGTGGAAGGAAACAAGAAAAAATGATAATGAAGCAAGAAAAGGGAAACACAAGGTGAAAAAGATCTACTCACCTAAGAATGTTAACTGAGTGATTACTTTGAGGAAGCCGCTGTGCTATTTTGTGGCACAGGAAGGAAGAGGCAAATGCGTCAGAGAGCTCCGGCAAGAACAGAGATGGCAAGCATGAGGACCTGCAGGTTAAGGACAGGTTGCATATTAGTGGCCCATCCAATTCTGGCCTGCTCATCAGTTTTTTAAAATTTTTAATTAGCTGCTCATATTTTCCATTATTTGTTTTCAAATAAATGATTACATGCACATGAAACAAACTTTAAAAAGTAACAGAGGATGTACAGTGAAAAGTAACATTTCCAACTCTTCTCCCAACTACCTCCTACCCTAACACAGAGACAAACTTCATTTTCAGTTTTTTCATTTTCTCCCACAGATATTTAAATATATGTAATATATACATATGTATTGTATATATCATATAAGCATATATAGTATATACAATATATAGTCTTCAAGTTCAAGAATATACATATTACTTCAAAAAATACAAACACAAATGGTAGCATTCAGTATAAACTGTTTATTTTACATCTTCCCTTCTTCAGTACATATGGGCTGCCTTATTTATCCTAATGGCTTCATAACATTCCATTCTATTCATGTATCATAAGTTACTTAACAAGATGCCTTTTGGTAGACATTGAAGATATTTCCAATATTTTACTATTAGAAAAGTGTTGCCATGAGTATCCTTATACACATATCATTTTACAAGTGTCCATGTATGTTTGTAGGGCAAATTTCTAAAAGTAGAATTGCTAAGAGGAGGCTTGGTGGATCAGGGAGTTGAGTGTCAGACCCTTGGTTTTTGGCTCAGGTGGTGATTCAGATTTGGGGGACTGATCCCCACCTCAGGCTTTGCATTAGAGTCTGCTTGAGATTCTCTGCCTCTCCCTCCTTCTCTGCCACCCCCCAACGAGCTCCTGCACGCATCCATGCACACACACATTCTCTCTCTCTCTCCCGCTCTCTCAAATGAGTAAATAAAATAAAATATAAATATAAATATAAAACAAAAATAAAAATAAAAAATAAAAGTAGAATTCTTGACTCAAAGATAGGTGCATTTGTGCATACTTAATTTTGACAGACATTGCTAAAATGTTCTACATCATGGAGGTTTCAGCTCATGTTCCCACCAGCAGTATATGAGAGCATCTATTTCCCTATACCACACCATTTCATGTTGACTAATCTCTAGGTGGAATACAGAGTCTTTATGGTTTGTATTTGGATAGTCAACATTTTTAAATGCAGGTTATTTCACGAAAGAAAAAAGGCAGGATCTCCAATTTCTCTTTAAAAAAGTCTGAAATCTGACAATTTTACATCCACATTCCCAGATAGTTAACAGCTGACTGGTGACTAGTCTCCTTATACAGGGCATGTATACTCAATATTGTGCCCCCCACCCCAAAAATGCAACTCCGTATTATTCCTAACACTGAAGCCAAAAGCCAGTTACCATTTATCATCTTTCAATACAGCCCCATTCACTAATTTATATTACTTTTCTGGCTTCAGATATTTGACTTTTCAACTGGTCTAGAGAAGAATAATAATAGAAGAAAAAACAAATAAAGTAAGGAAATAGATACAGTATATAAAAGAGACAGAATGGTATGTAAACATAGAAGAAAGGTGCATTAACATAGTTCATGAACAACAAATTTTACGCTCTTCTGAGTGATCACCCTAGAATTTTATTATCAGGTTATTTGCACAACTTAATCCAGCATTGAATTAATTTGATGGCTCTAGCATGAACATTCCAGAGTGACTGAAAATTTGGGGGACAGCTCTGGATATGGATCTGATCTTTTAACAACCTTCCCTAGACTTCCAGAAGGCAAATGTCTTCTATATATCCAGGTGTGGGAAGCATCACATTGCATTATTTTCCTAAACCAAATCAAATTTTGGGTCATACCCATACTCACACAAGAAATAAAATCCGTAGGTATTAGTTATCACTGGGAGGCAAGTGAGGAAGTCCTCCCTAAGGTGGGTTGATGCGGTCCAGATAACTTGGAGAAGGACTCCAGCTTGCATTCTGTTATTGTCTAAGTCTGTGGTATCCTCTAAAGATCAGCAACCCTCTCCCTTCATGATAATTATGGACATGGAGAACTTTTACCATGATTCACTTTACTTTCTTCCGACAAAATATGGGCAGGAAAGGAAGTTCTAACTCAGGCCTTTAGAAATAAGTTCCTGGCTACTCCCCTCTTGTTTGGGAAAAGGAAACACATTCTTCTTTTTTTAATTCACAGTAGGGGAAAAATACACATCTCCTTGGCTTTGATTTTCTCAATAACTTATGCTGCTGCATAAAGAAGAAATGTCTGTAAATTCTGCAATTTAAAAGTAGAATAGGTCTTAGATTGGATCCAAATAACACATCAGGTCCTAGATCAACCAGGCCAATCTAGAGAATATTTAAATTGCCATATATGAAACTGATTATCAAGAATCCTCAGCTGTCCACTGGGCCCTTTTACTATAGACTTGTTTTTGGAAATACATCTAGCTGGGACCTGAGGCCCACTATCTTGAAATTTTTGACCTGTATTAATCTCTTCAATGCTAATCTGTCAGTTAATCCATTCTTTTCATGACTCTAAAATGATCTGGAATAAAAGAGAATTACATTTACTCTTCTTAAGCTTTCTTTTAAAAAACAAATGTATTCACTTACTTTAGAGAGTAAGGGAGAGCATGGGGGAAGGGCAGAAGGAGGAGAGAGAAACTCAAGCAGACTCCCCACTGAGTACCAAGCCCAGCACACAGCGCGATCTCAAGACTAAGATCAGAACCTGAGTCAAAGGCAAGAGTTAGGGGCAGCTGGGTGGCTCAGTTGGTTAAGCAACTGCCTTCGGCTCTGGTCATGATCCCAGAGAGCTAGGATCGAGCCCCACATCGGGCTTCCTGCTAGGCGGGAAGCCTGCTTCTCTCTCTCTCACTCCCCCTGCTTGTTTTCTCTCTCTAGCTGTGTTTCTTTCTGTCAAATAAATAAATAAAATCTTTAAAAAAAAAAAAAAAGAGTTGGGCACTTAACCAACTGTGCCACCCAGGTACCCCAATCCTCAAGTTTTCAGCTGAAGGGAGGGACAGGGGAGAAGGGAGAGAGTTAAAATCAGGTTCAATTAAAACTTGCAAGCAGAGAGTCAGAACAAATAATTACTCAAACAGATTTTCCTTCTTTCCACTACTGACAGACTGCCAAATAAATATGTATCTGAGTAATTCTTTCTTTCCTGAAATTAAGTTACTACAGAGAAATAAATCCCATGGCAAAGAGTAAGGACATACATAGCAGTTTTCCATTTTTATAACATCTCAGGAATTGACTACAACTGAATATTGTGCTTGATGCCTGTTTCCCCCCAAATAATCTGAAATTCTTGAGATCAAAAGGGAATAAGGGATTTTTTCCCAAAACCTAAAAAATGTATCCAATATTACATTTAAATTAGTTTTAGTTTTAAGATTAGTTGACTTTAGAAAGTCAACTTACTGTGTCTGTTTCAGCGATAAGTGTAAAAAGTTGGAATCCTGACTGTTGATATATCCTGTGGGAGAACTATTAAGACTATAAAAACTCAACTCTGTACCTTACCCTCTTAAGTGTGAACTTGCATCCAGAATTCAAATTTTGAGAATGTTAAGTTGGATTTGTAGTGATAAGAGTCTCTAACAAAGCTTTTAATATTTTCATGAGAAACTTCTGCACTAATTTAATGCAAAATAGATATAGATAATTTTTACAGTGAAGTTTTCCAGAAATAAAGTTGTTTTTAAATGAGAATGATGTCATAATAAAGCCATAGATCAAGAACAATTACTCAACATGTGGTCTGTGAAAATTAAACTCATTATAGATTTTATGTGATGACTCACCACACTTAGTCACTGAACAGTGTCAACAGTGCAAATTTTGAATAGACTTTCCAGTTCATAGAAATTTTGGCACCTTCTATACATAAGACATTTCAGATTTTTCCATGTCCCACATGTTTTGTTTTGTTTTGTTTTGCATGGATTCAGCTCAGAGCTTGTCCAGAACTCTCTTAGGGAGACTAGCTTCCCTCCGCCATCCCAGGTTGCTGTTCCTTCTGTTTTTTTCCTTGTCCATCTGACATCATTTGCTGTCTACCTTCCATGTAGTGTTCCTATCTTACCCATTTAAGAGTGATGTTATGGCTTCATGACCAAAACAAACAAATAAAAACAAAAAAAAACAAAAAAACAAAAATTTTCCTGTCATTTCAGTGAGAGCTTGACAGGGAAGTGAGGTCTTCTTGAATATTAAAACAAAATTCATTTCCTCCGCCAAGTATTCATGCCCTAGAAGCTCTCTCCAAACTTACTATGCCAATTCCAAATCATTGTTCCATAAAAC
The DNA here is from genome assembly GCA_004023965.1 of Spilogale gracilis. Lineage (NCBI taxonomy): Eukaryota > Metazoa > Chordata > Mammalia > Carnivora > Mephitidae > Spilogale > Spilogale gracilis. The sequence continues at coordinate 65,783 of PITA01009442.1, forward strand.
TGCTGGTTTGAGTTCAGTTGTATCCCCCTAAAAGATATGTCAAAGTCCTAACCTACCTCAGAATGTGACTTTATTTGGAAATACAGTTTTTATGGAGGAATCAACTTAAAATGAAGTCATTATGATGGGCCTTTATCCAATATGATTGGTGTCCTTATAAAAGGCTGAACTTTAGACACAGAGACAGACATGAACAGAAGGAAGATTATATAAAGGCACAGGGAGAACACCATAAAGATGGAAGGCTGGAGTAACGCATCTACAAGCAAAAGAATACTAAAGATTGCTGGCGAACAACCAGAAGCTAGGAAGAGGCAAGGATGGGGTCCCCTTGAGGTTTTGGAGGGAGTATGGCCCTGCCAACAACAACAATTACAGATTTCTAGCTTTCAAACTGTGAGATAATAAATTTCTATTGTTTTAAGCCACTAGTTTTTAGTAGTTATGACAGTCCCAGGAAATGACTGTGTCAAGCAATTTCAAGTTTCTCTTAATATTATTTCTTTTGCTTCTATTTCTTCTTTAAAAAATTATATCCTTTTATAGAAGCCCAACTATATCTTACTTCATCTGTTACCACCATCCCTTGTAAAAACAATCGTTCCTTGGAAGTGGAATTCCCGTACCTTTCCTGTGTTCTTAATACTGACAATTCAGGCGCGCCTGGGTGGCTCAGTCATTGAGCATCTGCCTTTGGTTCAGGTCATGATCCTAGGGTCCTGGGATCAAGCTCCTCATTGGGCTCCCTGCTCTGCAGGAAGCCTGCTTCTCCCTCTCTCACTCTCCTTACTTGTGTTCCCTCTCTAGCTGTGTTTCTCTCTGTCAAATAAATAAAATCTTGTAAAAAAATTACTGACAATTCATTACATCCGTGGGCATTTAACTTAGATGTATATGTTCTTTCTTTTATACTAGACTCTGAACAGGGACTATGTCTTATCTTTTGGTATGTCTTAGGTAGCAATGATTTATGTAGAAGTACTCAATGAATATTTTTAATGACATGATGTTGTCTCTCAATTATACTTAAATAATTCAGTGAAATATGGAAAACACAAAGATTTTATCATTCAAAGAATGATTTTCATGTACTTTAATGACATTTTTATCATTTTTATATGTTTGTGTAGTTAAAAAGAAGACCTAGACTCATACTATATATATATTGTTTTATATTCCACTTTACTTAATATTCATTTAATATATGATCATAAAACTTTTCCCCTCCATTTTTACATACTTATGTTTAAAACATAAAGTTAGAATAATAATGAGCACTCACTTTTTAAATTCAACTTCACTTATTTAATACTGCATCTGAGATTATTTAAAAGCATTATTTTTGTTTGTCGTTGTGATGTTTAATTTCATGTGTCAACTTGGCCAGGCTAAGGGATGCCCAGGTAGCTGATAAGATATTATATCTGGGGATATGTGTGAGAGTGTTTCTAGAAGAGATTAACTTTTGATTCAGTAGGCTGAGTAAAGAAGATCGGCCCTCACCAATGTGGGTGGACATCATCCACTTCTTTGAGGGGGTTGAAAAGAACAAAAAGGCTCTAGAAAGGCTAATTCTGTCTTCTTGAGCTGCAAGTCCATCTTCTTCTGGATATCAGCTATCAGAGCTCTTGTTTTGGGACATCAGACTCTGGGGCTCATACCAGGGGCTCCTGGTTGTCAGGCCTTTGGTTTCATGCTGAATTACAGCGCCAGTTTTCTTGGTTCTCCATCTTACAGATGGCAGATGATGGGACTTCACTCCAAAACTGCACAAGCCAATTCCTATAATAAATTCACATATTAATTTATTCATAATTCATAATTTATTATATTCATACATATGAATTTATTACATAAATATATATTGAGAGATATATATCAGGTATAAAGAATATGTGTGTATAAATATATAATTGTCTCTGTTTCTCTAGAGAACCCTAATATAGCTATATAATATTATAATCATATAGTTACATCATATTTTAACAATCTCCCCTTTCTGGCTAATTAAATGGTTGTAGTTTTAGTCTTATAATTTTATGGAGATTATTTTTGCTCAGGTATCTCTGGTAGCATCTAAGATCATTTTCTTGAGTAGATTACTGGAAAAAGAATTCATAGATCAGTGAGTATGAAGATATCTGTGATTCTCAACACAAATCATTAAATTGTTCTTCAGACCTGTTATTCTGATTTAAAGTCTTATCAGCAGTGTATGAAAAGCACTATCACATCACAACCTTGAAACATTATGGTATTATAATTTTTAATGGTAATATAATACATAAAATTGTTACTAGACAATTTTGTTATTATTCATTTATATTCTTATGAATTTTCTGTTTAAGGTTTTTGGTCACGTTTCTATTGTGGCAGTAGCATTTTTCTTTTTTCTTTCTTTTTTTTTTTCCTTTAGAGAGAGAGTATAAGCAGGGGTGGGAATTGGGGCACAGGGAGAGGGAGAGGGACTTTCAAGAGGACTCTACACTCAGCACAAAGCCCAATGTGAGGGCCGATCTCACAAACCCTGAGATTATGACCTGAGCTGAAATCAAGTTGGACACTTAACCAACTGAGCCACCCTGGCACCCCAGTATTTTTCTTATAGAATAGGATGTCTACTATTCAGAATCTAGGCTCAGTCTTAAAGTTGAGTTTCAGAGTACAAACTATCCTACATGCTAAAGTGTAACATCAAAATGCCACCAAAAATTGTGACCATACTGTTCCCATATTTGCAAGGTTTACAAAGAGGCAGTCTCTCAGCCTCCTCACACCCCATATCTGCCACCCCAGATAAAATATAAGACTGGAAGGATGCCTGGGTGACTCACAATCAATCAGGCACCTGCCTTCAGCTTGGGTCATGATCCCAGGGTCCTAGGATCAAGTCCCGCATTGGGCTCCTTGCTCAGCAGAGAGTCTGCTGCTTCCCCTGCTTGTGCTTGCTCTTTCTCTCTCCTTCTCTGACAAATAAATAAATAAATAAATCTTATAAAAAAACCAAACAAACACAGGACTGGAGAGCACAGAATAGGATTCAGAATAATCATTTTTGATTATTTGGACACTGTACGGTTTTTATAGTATTTCCTCAACCCCTTACATCCATTCCTGAAGTCATTCCCACTAGCCAGAGAAAGAGCTTCTGGTGGTTCTAAAGATGGGGATATGAGGATGTGGTTTTTAACTAATCAGGGTCTGTTTGATATCAAAGTGACTAGAATGTTTTGGAATCTGTTCAAGAAAGTGTTAAGGGATGAAAAAGAAAATTCCACACGGCACACTTTCAAGCAATGATTATTTTAAAAGTCTTCATTTTTATATCTGAACAAGTAGAAATGGCTCAGTGATCTGTTATACTCATAAAGTATGTTTTACTTCTGACAGTGTTAATATGTATTGAAAATAGTTTTCTCAATTTGTCTTTTGCCTTTTATTTGAATGTGTTATTTAATGTACTGTGTTATGTTAAAACTATTGGTCTATCTTGCACTTTAAACAAATTTTTTACCATGTATGATTTTGTAACTCCATGCTTTGATCATTTGAAAACTGTTGGTTCACTGAGTAACTCAGACCTTCCAAATGGTGACATATTTCCTTATATGATATCAAAAAAAAAATCACATTCATTAATATCACCATTGATAGCATTTTTTGAATTTTTATCACAAAGCTTTTAAGCTCACAGGGGTGGATGTTTTCCAAAATTCTTACTTAGTTGGAAGCTTCAATTTTTTCATAGAAAACAAAATATTGTCAATTATTTTCCTTGAAGTGACAAGCTCATTTCATTTTTGAGAAAATATCTGCCCAATAGGCAAGTCTGAATAATCATTTGTCTGTCACTAGCTCTTTCAAGTGAAAATAGTGTCCCCATGAGAAAAAGCAACTAGTTCAGCCTAAAACTTATACAATCACACAAGACAAACATTGTATTTTGATATGTAGCAAAAGTGCTATATGTATGACTTCTTGTTTGGCACACAGAATATTAAGAAGACATAACCTAAAGGGTCAAGTTTTAATAAATTTAATCATTCTCCTACCTCCTCAGTACATTCTGTGAAAATTTTTTTCTCTGCGTGCCTTGTACTGAATTATCACTTGACTCTTATTTGATGCCCCTCTCTTAATGTATGTTAAGAGATCAAGGATTTTATCCACTATTGCTTTTGCACTATCAGTATAAATGAACATGAAGAAAATGGCAAATTATGTCTTTGTTCCATTAAAATACAGTTTTGATCTCACAGTCTTCCTGAAGGAGTCTTGGAGATACCCAAGTTTCTATGGGCCACACCTTCAGAAATCCTCTTGTATTGCATAATACTGCAATAGTGAATATAATATTACTAGGTTCATTGATTGTGGTGCTGATAGAGATATTTCAGGCAGGGAAGGTAAATTTTGGAAATTTAACCAACCTTATCCCAAATAAGAATATATTTAAGGTAATCAATCTGCTATGAAATTTCTAGCTGCTCATCCCTGGGAATGTTGCCATTTCAGAGGTTTTGTGATGATCTATGCTATTGGTCAGCAAGCAGTCAGCAATCATGGGAGCCAGATGAGCTTTGATGAGAGTAAGATTATGGTGTTGAGCCCGTGTATAATTCCCATCCCTGTTATCAGGCCATTTTGTTTGTTAAGTTTTTTTTTTAAAGATTTTATTTATTTATTTGACAGAGAGAAACACAGCGAAAGAGGGAACACAAGCAGGGGGAGCGAGAGAGGGAGAAGCAGGCTTCCTGCCGAGCAGGGAGCCCGATGTGGGGCTCGATGTGGGGCTCGATCTCGGGTCTCCGGGATCATGACCTGAGCCAAAGGCAGTCGCTTAACCAACTGAGCCACCCAGGCACCCCTGTTAAGTTCTTAAGTAAGCACTGGGGTGGCTGAAGATGGTGGCTAAGTGTTATCCACATAATCAGTCATTACGTCTAGTAGCAATTGCCAGACTCCAGTTTTGTGACTCTAGGTAGGAATTCACATGAGACACATCTTCATATTCTGTCCTCATTCTAAAGGGTACATCTACATTCTTCTTGCCCAGATCCCCTTGTCTCCAATCTTCCAATCTTGTATTTTACAAGTTGCTGAATATCCACCACCAAGCAGGAGCCACTCTTCCTGTGATCCACACCTCTGCCCATCTCTCCTTTCAGGCACAGTGGGTAAGTGGATATTTTGCTTGAAGCTCTGCTCAGTGAAAGTATTTCATTTCCTTACTATCTGTTCAGACCACCCCTGAACTGGACCATAATTATGCTATAATTCACTTCCGTCTATGTAGCATATCATGAAGAATCATCTGTAAAGTGGGCCTGAAATTTCTTCTTCCTCAGTCATCTGGTCTGGGGGAACTTACCATGAGGTTACAGATGTGAGTTGAAGGAGCAGTAGGAGAAAGTGTCATGAGAGTCTGAACCTTAATTGATGCAAATTATATATTTAATATCTCTTTGAGTTTCATCTTACAACACTATTTATGATGGAGTACTGCTGTTCATATTCAACTTTAGAGCTTTATGGATTAGATAATAGCCAGCTCATAACAATCATCTCTGATTGGTCACTTGGCGCCCCATGCATGATTAGGTATTTAGTCCCAACTAGTACTAAGTGGTACTAGTAGCAAGAAAGGTTCCATTTCTCAAAAGAAGAATGGATATTTGGATGGCTTTTCTCTACATTCGAGGTGCATGCATTGTCATTCTTTTATGAGGTTTGCCAGCAGCTTCACTGAAAAGGCTTCAAAGCCACAGACCTGCTGATTCATAAAGTCTAATTGGTAGATGAGTTCCTACTGTGCCTTCGACCAGCTTCAGACCCTTCTTTTCTTCTGAGCCCCATTTGAAACTCAGTAAATGTGCACAATAAATCACTCATATGAAGCACATACTGGCTCCAGAACTCAAGGAGGCCCACAAAACATTAGATCTCTTTCTTAACATTAGTAGGTAGAAGATACATCAAGTTAACTTTTACTCTAATGGAGAAATCTCCATACATTCCAAACCTCTAGAGCCCTAGAACCACCACCTACAAGTTTTCATGGGTTTTATCTCCTATCTTCTGGCACAAATATTTGCTATGTCTTGTTCAACAGATTTCTTAGCAAGATGTCATAGATTTTGCAGTCTGGATTATAACAGAGAGCTCTAGTGCTAAAAGCAAAAAAGTGAGTATGTTTGGTTGATCTGATCA